>JAQNDB010003683.1:0-28043 GCA_029204045.2 Tillandsia leiboldiana
ATCTAGGGTAAAAGAGGAATCAGTGAAAAGAAATGGATCAAGAGACAACCAAATGTGAATTATAAGCAGACATAGCAAATGCTTACGACGAAGAGAACCGAAAGAGAAAGGATATGAGTCCAAGTGACTCCCGTTACCTTTGCGAGCTGGCTAAGAGATAATTTGTTGTAAAAGGCAACGTTAAAAGCAGCTAAAAGTGGCTAAAAAGCATAAGAGAAATGTAAATGGCGCTTCGAATGTGAGCACTCGTACGTGGAGCAGGCTCCCTGGGCAGTACCCGTCGGACGAGGTATTTTTTTGAAAGGTTAAAGGAAAGTAAGAGCTAAATGCCCTCAAAGAAAAGAGAAAGAGATTTGCCGGTGGCAAAATGGAGCATAAGCTCGATAAGAAAAAGGAAAGCAAGTGTGCAAAGGCAAAGAGGCCAAGATACAGTAAAAAGAAACGAACGACCATATAAAGAAAACGGGCGGACCTACGGTGAAACTCCATGTTGGAGGTAAGGGCAGTATCCTTACCGGGTAGAGACCGTGGGACGTTTCTTTCGTAGGACGGGGTTGAACACTGCGGTGTTATCGCAACCTTAGAAATCTTATCTTATGGTAGAGGGGACTACCGGGCTCGGGGCCGTTGGATAAAGAAATTTTGAGGGTAACTTGAACTAAAGCACCAGCATTTAAAGAATACAGAGAAATTAGAGTGGCAAGGGTGGGCGGGTTTGAGTTGACCCTGTAGACAGAGGCTAGTGGCGAGTTGGTGCTAGTAGCCTGTAGGATAGACAGAGTAGTGCGGGTTCGTTGAGTTATTACCAGATAGTGATATATTATTTGTATAGTGCATTGTGACTATCGAGCATTTTTTAGGTCCTATCATATTATTATGCTTCCATTGCAGACCAAGTGGTGTAGGACACTTTTTCTCGGTGGTTGAACGCACTGGGCACTCAGTTCGTAGTTCTCACCACCCCTTGGTGACTCTCTCCACACAGGTCAGGTGTGGATGCAGCGGACGAGACGGGTTTGAGCAGACAGCGAGGCATACAACAGGGGCAAGGGCCCAGCAGCATAGAGACCTAGAGGGTCTAGGAGAGGTATCCCATTTATATATTTCTGAGTGAACCTTGTATGGTGAGGAATTCATGTAAAGGAAAAGGTAATAATTTTATTTGCAAGTTCAGAAATGTCAAGTGTAATAAGTTTAATTTTGGTCACTATTGTATGCTTTCATTTCCGCATGAACTATCTGTTACTGAATGAAAGTTTTAAATTGGTAGTGATTTTTAGTACTCTGTATTGAGCTTCCACATACACTTGTTGTTTATTATGGATGTTCCGTTCCTTTCGGGTAGGAAAAGGTCTTACCGATTGGCGGGTCTGTTGGCGTGCCCGAACGTACAAATTTCCAGAACTCGGGGCGTGAAAGATTGTTACGGAATTTGAGTTGGCGTATTTCGTGAAAGGTTCAAGTCTTGAAGATTGAAGGTGAAGAAGGTTGGATCATTTAACTCAATCTCAAGAAAGAAGAATTCAAAAGGATCAGGTATGTTTAACTAAAGATTTTTGGTGATCCGAATACTTCTTGTAGTGTAGAAACACTTGGAAGAATTTTCATTGCATAAAAATCAAAAACTGGACATGGGACATGTTCAGGATCCGGATCAGGATTCCAATCCGGATCCCGAAGGTGTTCGTTCATACACTGGTTCAATCCGGATCGTAGCTCTCTTGATCCGGATCCCGAACATAGTTTTACCATTTTACTTGAACGATCCGGATCAGGGTTTGCAATCCGGATCCCGAACGTTGATGTTTGGTGAAACTGTATGAACGATCCGGATCAGCATTTCGATCCGGATCCCGAACCTTGTTTTTCTGGAAACCGTCTTTCTTGCTGCAATCCGGATCGCCGAAATCCGATCCGGATCGCCGTCCGTAAAATTTCCAGAAATGGTAGGTTTTTGATTCTTATCTCCTTCCTAGGGTTTCTAACCTATAAATAGACCCTATGATTCTTTTTCTAGGGGAATCCAGATAATCCAAATAGAGCCGTCATTTCAAATATCATCTTATACGGCCCTAGATCCACATATAGAGAAGAAAGGAAATCATAGATTTAATTCTATGTTTCTTCATCTATATTGATTTGATTCTAGGTTTTCATACTCACATCTTGAGTAGAATCAAACAATGAATACTTAGATGGTATTTCCGATCTATTTTGATCTAAGTATTCGGCGGATCATCACCACCCAAAAACAACGATTTCCCCAAAATCGGCGCGTGGATTCGCGTGTCCTTGTGGATTCAAGGTTCAACCGCTCTCGTGGATTCGGAGCGAGGCACGTTCGTGGATTCGAAGCGTGCTACTGGGTGAAGACCGTGGATTCGGTCGGACGTCGTGGATTCGACGTTGGACGCCGTGGATTCGGCGTTGGGCGCAGATCGTGGATTCGAGAAGCGTTGCGGAGCGAGCGGAGAAGATCAACTAGGAGCGTATGGAAAAGGTTGAGTCGTCTGTGAGTACGGTAAATCACCTTGTACGTGTTTAATTCTAGTGGATTTCACCGTGTTATCGGTCCCGTGGTTTTTTACTCCGGTTTGGAGTTTTCCACGTAAAAATCTTGCGTGTTATTTTTTTTTCCGCATTGGGTTTTATCGCAACGATTTTTTGAGTGTTTATTGTTTACACCTATTCACCCCCCTCTAGGTGTTTTTTCCCCTATTTAGATCTATATTACATATAACCCAACAAGTGGTATCAGAGCGGGAATAGGGTTGTAAACAATGGTTGAAGGTGGAAACATCAACAGACCCCCTTTCTTTGATGGAACAAATTATGCGTACTGGAAAGTACGGATGAAAGCCTTTTTAATTTCCATCGACGAAAGGGTGTGGCAATCAATTGAATTAGGATGGTCTAATCCAACTGAATTATTTCTGATGTTCGCACCTTAAAACCTAGGTCGAAATGGACCAAGGAAGAGTTAGATTCATCTTCTTACAATGGCAAGGGAATTAATGCTATTTTTAATGCCTTATCTCAAACTGAATTCTCTCGCGTCTCGGCATGTGAGACTGCGAAAGAAATCTGGGATGTTCTTCAGGTTACACATGAGGGAACTAACCTCGTGAAGATTCAAAACTGCAAATGCTTACGAGCAGTTTGACTCTATTTTTATGGCAGAAAATGAATCTTTCACGGACTACTATACACGATTGCAAGACATCGTAAACTCATGTGCTAACCTGGGAGAGAAGATTCCAGAATTTAAAGTTGTAAGAAAGATCTTAAGAACTCTTCCTGAACGATTTCGCCCAAAGGTTACAGCCATTGAAACTATTAAACACCCGGACGAAATACGTGTAGAAGAATTAGTTGGTTCATTACAAACTTATGAAATGACATTTACTACTAACAATTCTTCTGGAAAAGCATCCTCTTCTAAGTCTTCAGGTTATGCGTTGAAAACAACTAAGGAAGAAGACGCGGATACATCCTCCTCAGACGATGACGAGAACCTTTCTATGGAGGAATTTGAGAAGCAGCTCGCTCTCTTGACAAGGAAGTTTCGCCGCAACTTTCGAAGGGGTAATTCAAGTAAATCTCCATCCTTCGGAAAGTCGAAGAAAGGCAAGGGTACTTCAAGTTACAAGTCAAGAAAGCAAGAGAACTTTCAAAGGATAAGAAAAGTTCAGAAGGACAACTCCAATGCTTCAAGTGCGAGGCTACGGCCACATTGCAACGGAGTGTCCAACAAGTATCCGGCAAAGAAGAAAGCGATGCAAGTCGTCACTTGGGATGACAACTCAACGTCAAATGAGTCGTCTTCAAGTGATGAAGAAAAAGCGCCACGGCATTCCACGCGTCCACATCTTCACCCTTCATGTGCTTAATGGCAAGTACATCCGAGTCATTGTCCAACTCCACTGTTGAAAAGAATGCAACGGACAATGAATCGGATGATTCGGAAGGTGAAGATTTTGCTTTAGCCTACCACAGACTTTTGAGGGATTCAAAGAAAGTGGCTAAGCAAAACAAGAGTTTGAGAGGGAGATTGCATGATCTCGAAGAAGAAGCAAAAAGGGCAACTTCTCTCTCAAACGCTCTTGAAGTGGAAAGGGAAAATCTGATAAAAGTAAATGTTTCCCTTCAAGAGTCCAATGAGCTTTTTGAGAAGGAACATACAAAACTGGTGGATAAAGCGAATCACTTCTCAAAGCTCTACAACGAGGCTCGACAGGATAACTGGAAATGACAAAGACCATTTTCCAACTCAAGGATGACTTGCAGCGATTCTCTTCAGGAAGGAGTAAGTTGGATAGACTTCTTGGTCTTGGTCAATCAAATCGGTTCGGCCTCGGATACACTCAAACTGGAAACAGTCCAAGTTCGAGTGGGACAGTTTTTGTGCCTCAGTCGGTATCTCCTCCTCCGACACCGGAATTCAAGACAAACAACGACAACAAACCTACTTCATCCTCTTTGGGATCGTCAAGATCTAAGGTATGTTTTCGTTGTGGTGTTTCAGGGCACATAAGAAGATATTGCAAGACGGGAGTCAAACGCTCACCTCAAACACCTCTTGCAATGACTACCAAAAGGTGATTCCTCGGAAATCAAAGCAAATCAAATGGAAAAGAACCTTGGTAGTTCACCGCGCAAGACGACTTCATCAAGGAGCAGCAATCGCTTTAACAAGACGCTTTCACCTAGGCATATAACTTCACGACCATTACCGACGCATTCCAAAAAGGTTTGGGTGCGCAAAGGTGAAATTTTCCCTTGTCTTGTTACCAATGTTTCCTTGCATGCATATGATAGTTCGTCTTGGTATCTGGATAGCGGGTGTTCCCGTCACATGACCGGTGACAAAAATAGTTTTCAAAACTTTGAGAAAATCTCCGGAGGACTTGTTGTTTTCGGAGACGGTCGATCTTCCAAAATTGTTGGAAAAGGAACGGTAGCTATTCCAGATGGCCCGATTTTGAAAAACGTCTTATTTGTTGATGGCCTTAAGACTAACCTCATAAGCATAAGTCAACTTTGCGACAATGGTTTTTCAGTTAACTTTTCATCTGTTGAATGCGTTGTAACTGATAAGGACCATGTCTTCTTTTTAAAGGGGTTAGATCTGAAAACAATTGTTATGTTGTTCCTAATAAAATTTCTGAAAATTGTAACTTAGCTTCTTTGAATAATGAAACACTTTGGCATGAAAGGCTAGGTCACATAAATTTTAAGGAACTTGCTAGAATTTCAAACAAGGACGTGGTCAAGGGGGTTCCAAAACTTTTATTTAAACAAAACATTGTGTGTGGTGGTTGCCAAAAGGGAAAACAGTCCAGGACTGCACACAAGAACTTGAACCACGTTGGTACAAAACGGCCCTTGGAACTTTTGCACATGGATTTAATGGGGCCAACTCGTCAACCATCTTTGGGAGGTAAATGGTATATTTTCTTATTGGTTGATGATTTCTCTCGGTATTCTTGGGTAGCATTTTTAAAAGAGAAAGCTGATACTTTTGATTCTTTTCATGAGATTTGCCATCGTATTATGATTGAAAAGAATGAAAAGATCATTCGTGTTAGAAGTGATAGAGGTGGAGAATTCATAAATTCAAAATTCATTGATTTTTGCACTTCAAACGGCATTAAACATGAATTCTCGGCACCCTATACACCTCAACAGAATGGTGTTGTTGAGCGCAAAAACAGGGTTGTTCAAGAGATGGCACGTGTTATGCTTCATAGCCGGAATTTACCGCTACATTTTTGGGCTGAAGCTGTGAACACCGCAATCTATGTATTAATCGAGTTTATTTGCGCCCGGGAACGTTAAATACACCATATGAACTATGGTTTGGTAGAAAACCCAACATCAAATATTTTCGTATCTTCGGGAGTCGGTGTTACATTTTACGTGACCGTGAAAATCTTGGAAAGTTTGACTCTCGAAGTGACGAAGGGATTTTTTGGGTTATTCTACAAATAGTAGAGCATATCGAGTATTTAACATGGAATCTAAGACGATCGTAGAATCTATAAATGTTAAAGTAGATGAAGCTTTTCACTTTGCATCTGAAAAATCTACCCTCGATATCTCTCTAGATGATGATACTCCTGCCATTGCATCTTCTCATGATAATACTTCCAATATTAATGATGCATCTAATGGTTCTTCAAGTTTATCTGATGTGCAGGAATCATCTCATGTACCTCCGAGTACTCCGTTACCTCAAACGTTACGAATCTCCAAGGATCATCCGGAATCGAACATTATTGGAGATCCACAAGAAGGAGTTAGAACTCGGAGGCAGTTGGTTTGTGGATTCGCTTGCTACGTATCTTTAATCGAACCAAAGAACATAGATGAAGCTCTTCAGGATGACTACTGGATTAAAGCAATGCAGGAAGAGCTCCATCAATTTGAGCGAAACAAAGTCTGGGAATTAACGAAGCCTCCAAAGCAACATAATGTGATAGGTACCAAATGGATTTTCAAGAACAAGAAAAATGAGGATGGTACTATCATCAGGAACAAGGCACGATTAGTTGCTCAAGGCTACTCTCAAGTAGAAGGTATAGACTTTGATGAAACTTTCGCCCCTGTAGCTAGACTCGAGTCCATTCGTATACTATTTGCTATTGCTTGTCATTTTAAAATCAAATTATTTCAAATGGACGTTAAGAGCGCGTTTCTAAATGGGTTTTTAAAATAAGGAAGTTTTATGTGGCTCAACCGAAAGGTTTTTGTAGACCATAAACAACCTAACCATGTTTTTTCGTTTGAAAAAGGCTCTTTACGGTCCTGAAACAAGCACCGCGAGCATGGTACGAAAGGTTGACAAAGCACCTTTTGGAGAAGGGCTATACTCGAGGGGGAGCTTGACAGGACTCTCTTTGTGAAGCATTATCAAAACAATGTCATTGTAGCACAAATCTATGTCGATGACATTGTAATTTGGCGCAACAAGAGATAATGATGCTTCTAAATTCGCGGAGACCATGGAAAGCGAATTTGAGATGTCCATGATGGGCGAATTGACTTATTTCTTGGATTGCAAATTAAACAAAATGATGAAGGTATTCACTTGTGTCAATCCAAGTATGCAATGGGAGTTGGTTAAAAAGTTTGACTTAGAAAATTCGAAGGATTTTCCGACTCCAATGGGAACTAGCCACAAGGGACTTGGAAGTGAATCACATAGTGAGAATGTAGACGAGAAACTGTATCAAAGTATGATTGGAAGTCTACTTTACCTCACGGCTAGTCGGCCGGATATATCCTTTAGTGTCGGGATTTGCGCGAGATATCAATCACACCAAAGGAGGTTCACCTGAAAGCGGTGAAAGGATCATCCGGTACATCAAAGGATCAATTAATTTCGGAATTTGGTATCCTATGGGAACTAGTTTGGATATTGTTGGATACTCAGATGCCGATTGGGCAGGATCAGTGGATGATCGGAAAAGCACGAGTGGTGCATGCTTCTATCTTGGCCATTGCCTTGTTGCATGGCACAGTAAAAAGCAGAATTGCATAGCACTCTCGACTGCCGAAGCGGAATACATTTTAGCGGGTAGTTGTTCAACCCAACTCATTTGGATGAAAAGTGTGTTGAGCGACTTCCGGATTTCAGCATCTTCGGTAACAATTCTTTGTGACAACACTAGTGCTATAAACATTTCCAAAAAACCCTGTGTTGCACTCTAGAACAAAACACATTGAACTTAGATATCATTTTCTTAGAAAGCTAGTTGAATCAATACTCTTCAACTTTCATATATTCAACTGAAGATCAATTAGCTGACATTTTAACAAACCTTTGGATCAAAAACGTTTTATTCATTTGCGTAAAGCAATTGGAATGCTTTCCTTGAAATAAACTTCTTTTTGAAACTTTTGCTTAGGTTAGGTTTTGTTTTTGTGTTTTTGTTCTTTATCTATGTTTATACATAGTACACTAATTGAGCATGTGTATTATTGACTTTACTTGCATCCTTTCTATAATTAGAAATTTATTATGCTTTGGATATCATAATAATTCAGTTGATGCATTGATCATTATTTAAATTAAACCATTTTTAATTGATCAAAGTCAATTTCCTCTCATCAATGATCTCTTGGTATTGTTTTATCTATTGACTATTTAGTTGAGTATGAATTGAGATCAAATCCTTGGTTGAATACTTTATATATTAAATAATTGATAGCCAATTGAGGGGAGGTCAAAGAAAAGTAAAATGCTCAAAAGATGTGGAAAGAGTTACATCCCAATAAGGAGTGTGAAAACTACCACCACATGGAGGAAAGAGCTACCACCTCGGTCGTCCGAGTACTGTGTGCAGCTACCACATGTATACCAAGCATGGGTTTGTAATTTTTGATTAAGTAAAATGCATGATTGAAATACTTGACTCCGTCAAATTTCAAGGTTGGTATAAGGTGGGATTTTAAGGAAAGATGCTCAAGAGCCACTCTCTTCAACAGATTGACTAGATACATTATATAATTTATTTGGGATTTCAAACATCTATTGATCTTGGTAATTTATTTTCTTTACCATTTTAATGATTTGATAAACGCCGTACTCATAAGATCATGATGGATGTGTTTGAACTTGATCAACTTTAAAAGTTTTAATTTCTATAAATTGTCATGTCATTATTTGAATGTTATTGATAGATTTAACATAATTTATTTCTCTTGACATGAAACGATGATTTTTGTTTAAAGTTGATGTGCTAAAATGCTTACATACTTTTTCTGGATTTTATGGATTTTTTCTAAATTTTTTTGAAGAAAAAGTTGCAGCTGATCCGGATCGGGATAAGTGATCCGGATCCCGAACGCAGGCTTCTTCCTGCGGCTAGCCGATCCGGATCGAAATCTCGATCCGATCCGGATCACGGCTAGGGTTTTAATAAGAACGAAAGGGTTTTGATTTCTTTTACCTTAATCTTTTGTTCTCAAGTCTCTAGAGCTTCTCTCTATAGAATTCTTGCACCTTGGAGCTTTCCTAACTCAAGTTCTTCGAATCCAAGTAAGTTTTATTGATCAAAATCTCGTTTTTCACAGGTTTTCTCTATTTTCTTCAAAACGTGATGAGATTTTTCTATCTTTTTCGTTTGTGAATGGTTTTTGGTCAAATTTCTTTTGAAATAAGAACTCTGGGTAGATTAGTTTTGATTATATGCTAGGTATTCTCCTGATTAACGATTTTTTTGGGCTTCGATTTGAAAAATTTCGGTTTAGGGCATATAATGGGAATTTTCCAAAAACATGCAATTGATCTATTTTTAAAATTCCTTTTGCAAACTAATTTAATTCTTAGTCTCTCTACATGATTATGATTGTTTGGGTACAATTTTTCAAATTTTTAAAATTTAACAATTTTCTCATGTGTTCTTGAGTTGGTCTTCACAGGATACATTTTTCACTAGCGAACAAAATAGTGATCACATGGATTATTTTCCTACTTGCTGCCGTGGTTCATGTCAAGGACACTGTCAAGCCCAAGAGGGCTAAGAAAGCGAAGAAAACTAAAGATGATTCCGATACAGAATCTGAAACGGAATCGATCGATTGGGATGAGCTTCAAGTTGAAGCAACAGCACCCACTGGTTCGAAAGGAAAAGCGCCTGCGGAAACATCAAAAGCTTCAAAGGGAAAGGCTCCTGCGGAAACGTCAAAGGCTCCTCCTACTGCTGCTGAAAAGGGAAAAGCTCCCATGGAAGAAACTTCTGGGAAGACAAAAAGAAAAAGACTTGCTCGACGACTTGGACGAGCTCGGGGTATTGAAATAAATGAAACAGGTCAAGCAAAAACAAAGGATACTCATCAAACTGAAACTGAGTCTGAAGACGATTGGGACACATTTCTTGATGAAGTACAACAAGGTATTGATGAAGAAAATAAGGTTTACCTAAAGAGCAAGAAGCTGACAAAGTCTTCCACAAGGAAAAAGAATGTGCCAAGCAATGAACCTCTTGACAATTCACACTCTTTGCCAAGAAGATCTCCTCGGAATGAAGGATAGACTGCTCCGTCAATTGTCACACAACGTTCTTCAAATTCCAGAAGAGTCGACCAAAAGGCAAACTTAGAGTCTTCCATCAATCAAGACCAAGATAAACTGGCTCTTGCACTCAGAAAAATGTCCAAGGACATACATGAGATGAAACAAGAATGTTCTACGATGTCGGAAATGCTTAAAGGAATCTTGAAGAAACTAGGCTGCATGAGCTCTGAAGACTCTGACTCAGATGATTGAGTTGTCCTCAAACTTTTGTTGTGTTCAGATCTTAATCTTTTTGTGCAGGCTTTTATCTTTTTAGATTTTAGTTCAGTTTTTAGGACTTACTCTTAGTTCTAGTTCTTACATTTCCTTACATTTTTGAAATTTTTAACTCTCCTTAAATTTTTGTATTTTTGGCTAACGTTTGTGACAAAAAGGGGGAGAGAGTTTAGAGAAAACTTGAACAATGATGATGTGAAAACTGTGTGAATGTATGAACATCAAGGTAAGTATCACTTCAACTTCAACTTTGTTTTTTTTATCTTGTGATTTGTTGCATGTTCCTACTAACTATTCGACTAACTATTTGGGCATGTAATTCGACTAACAAGTTGATGTTGGACTAACACTTTGTGACATTTGATTTTTGAATGCATAGAAGATATGTTGGTTTTTGACTATGATTCTCTTACATATCTGAATTCTCAAATGTCATGATGATCAGATAAACTCTATCTCTGTATTTGGTTTTGTATGTTTCAATTCTTGAGGTATCTAACGATTCTTTTTGTCAAGAATGATTTCTTTGTGCAGAGAGTACAGATGTCTAAGTCTAGAGTCTGTTTTAGGAGTTTATCTCATGTTTTTAAAATTTTTGGATCTCCATTGTAAATTTTTGTTGTATAGTGATAGCAACAAAAATATCTTTTTGAATTTTCTTTAGTGGATTTGTGTTTTGTCACGAAACCGCCAAAGGGGGAGATTGTTACGGAATTTGAGTTGGCGTAATTTCGTGAAAGGTTCAAGTCTTGAAGATTGAAGGTGAAGAAGGTTGGATCATTTAACTCAATCTCAAGAAAGAAGAATTCAAAAGGATCAGGTATGTTTAACTAAAGATTTTTGGTGATCCGAATACTTCTTGTAGTGTAGAAACACCTGGAAGAATTTTTCATTGCATAAAAATCAAAAACTGGACATGGGACATGTTCAGGATCCGGATCAGGCATTCCAATCCGGATCCCGAAGGGTGTTCGTTCATACACTGGTTCAATCCGGATCGCAGCATCTCATGATCCGGATCCCGAACACTAGTTTTACCTTTTTACGTGCACGATCCTGATCAGGGTTTGCAATCCGGATCCCGAACGTTGATGTTTGGTGAAACTGTATGAGCGATCCGGATCAGCCATTTCGATCCGGATCCCGAACCTTTGTTTTTCTGGAAACCGTCTTTCTTGCTGCTGCAATCCGGATCGCCGAAATCCGATCCGGATCGCCGTCCGTAAAATTTCCAGAAATGGTAGGTTTTTGATTCTTATCTCCTTCCTAGGGTTTCTAACCTATAAATAGACCCTATGATTCTTTTTCTAGGGTGAATCCAGATAATCCAAAATAGAGCCGTCATAATCAAATATCATCTTATACGTCCCTAGATCCACATATAGAGAAGAAAGGAAATACTAGATTTAATTCTATGTTTCTTCATCTATAGTTGATTTGATTCTAGGTTTTCATACTCAGATTTTGAGTAGAATCAAATCAATGAATACTTAGATGGTATTTCCGATCTATTTCTAATCTAAGTATTCGGCGGATCATCACCACCCAAAAACAACGATTTCCCCAAAATCGGCGCGTGGACTCGCGTGGCCTTGTGGATTCAAGGTGCAACCGCTCTCGTGGATTCGGAGCGAGGTACGTTCGTGGATTCGAAGCGTGCTACTGGGTGAAGACCGTGGATTCGGTCGGACGTCGTGGACTCGACGTTGGACGCCGTGGATTCGGCATTGGACGCAGATCGTGGATTCGAGACGCGTTGCGGAACGAGCGGAGAAGATCAACTAGGAGCGTATGGTAAAAGGTTGAGTCGTCTGTGAGTACGTTAAATCACCTTGTACGTGTTTCAATTCTAGTGGATTTCACCGTGTTATCGGTCCCGTGGTTTTTTACTCCGGTTTGGAGTTTTTCCACGTAAAAATCTTGCGTGTTCTTTTATTTTTCCGCATTGGGTTTTATTGCGCAATGATTTTTTGAGTGTTTATTGTTTACACCTATTCACCCCCCTCTAGGTATTTTTTTCCCCTATTTAGATCTATATTACATATAACCCAACAGATTAGAGTGGTATCAGAGCTTAGGAATAGTCCTAGGTGGTTAGCAACCTTAGGGAGACCCTAGGGATTAGCACGAGAGAGTGTGTTGATTAGTGGGCGAAAGTATTCGATTGATTATTGTTGTTCCCAAAAAGGATGTTGGGACTGATTGAGGGCAACGAGCTTTCATTCTTCGGATATTACGTTGGCGGCCGACAACATAATGTTAGAGATGAAAAGGAGTACCCTCCTATACTTTCGCATGATTGGAGTCCACGAGCCTTTTCGTCGGAATGTAGACTGCGCGTTGCTCAAATGGCTAAGTTTGGGCTAGTTGGTTCGTTGTGGTGTGCATATTGGCGATGACACCACATAGGGAAACGCACCTGTTTCGACTCGAGTCACGAGAGGGCTCGGGGTCAAACGACGTACATGAGCTGCGATAGCAGGTGGTCGCACTTATTGGGTGGTCCAGCAGCAGATCAAGCTTCTTGCCGCTAGACGGGGACTTCCCGCCGATAGGCAGACAGATTCCGACGCCTATAGGTGGCGTCAAGGTGACGGTCGGAGCAGATCAATAGGCTCCAGTGGCTGACAGCGCAGCAAGCTGAGGCTGCATAAATGACGCATGAGCGTACGGCGTCGCCGCATGATGGGGCGACAGTGGAGAGGGTGGCAATGGCCACCGAGTTTTTGTCGGCGCACCCCGCACCTTCAGCAGGGGGTGTTATAAGCTTGTGTCAGCTATTTTGCCGGCAAGGTATGGTTGGAAAGGTCTAGTGAGAAATCGACTCACAGAGTGTTGGTGAACGCTATGTGCGAGAACCAAGTTAGTGTGCCCTGAGGGTTAGGGCAAGAAAGATTTACAGGCCAGGCGGCGGGAATTTGCCCCTGATGACGGTAGTAACCGTGTGGTGTGACAACTGTGGCTAGGTTGCCACATAGTAGTGTTGGTGAAGCCTAGAGTAGGCTTCAGGATGCGAGAACCTCTCGAAAGAGCGAGAGTTTTATGGCGCCGTTCTGATGGATCGGTGTAGTGGCGAGGATTTCCACCGCAGGATTTGCGAATAAATCACCAGAGTTGGTGGACAGTTATGTGTGGTGCCTCAACCTAGTTGGGGTAGGTGTACAGGAGTCATACGCGTGTATAAGCAAGTTGCTTAACACTAGATTTTTACGCGTTAGCGTGGGGGCGTAGGACGCCCGACTATTTGGGTGCTCATGGAGCACAAGTATTGTTTAGCCAGAGAGAGCTGATTAGGTGGCATAGTAGCCTTTGCCCAGTGGAGCCAGTGGTGACAGAGAGTTTGGGTCGTAGATTGACGACTTGTTAGTTGGTTTTGCTCAGTGAGCATAGTGGTCGCGTGGCGATGATTGGCGGGTTCGCTTGGGGACGATCCGTGCCTGGACCATGTTTGTGGACTGTGGACCTGTAGCCCAGTGGGCAGGCGCAGTCAGCTGTGAGAGACAGCGGCCCGAGACCTGATGGCGGGGCATGATAGAGATTTGGTCGGGACGGTAGTCCGAGCGATGACCCGGGAACGTGGAATGCCACGGGTGAGCATTGAGGCTATTAGTACATTGAGAGTGGGATATGACCAGGCCGTAGAGCTAGTGGTGATTGAGGTACTGTAGCTCCTAGTGGGAGTGTTGGTGTAGTAATCCTAGGTGAGGATCTACCCGTATGACAATGGGGTCTGTGTGCTAGTGAGAGCCATTATACAGAGTTGGACTGGTTGGGCTATAGGCCCCTATTGGACCATGGTCTGTGGACCTATTAGTAGTCCGAGATATCGGGTTAGCTGATAACCCGTGGACTTAGAGCGCTAGCAGCGTGTGAGATAGTTGAGGACTTGTGGATTGGCCTTTGCACTCCACATTAGGCAGCGGAGTGACCGGAAAATGCGGTAAATGTAATTAGTTGCAGATGCAACCTCGTTGTGAAAAGATGATGGCGGAATTAAAGTAGAAATTTCGCTAGAAAAGACGGGGCAATTCGTGGCAATGGAGTGAGCAAGTGCTCAACTGTGTCTTTCACCTATTTAGTGAAAGTGGCTAGACACCAGGTCTGAGTTTGTCCCTAAATTGCGATAGGGATTCATGAATGAGTTGCTCGTGTAGTCTCGGCGAGCAGGCAATTGATGCCGATCACGATATACAGTGAGCCCAGTAGTGAGGGCAAGAATTCCTCCCTCTCGAACAAGTAGGAGTCGAGATGTGATTCAAATTTCGAGGACGAAACTTATTTTAAGGGGGGTAGAATGTAAAGTACCGGATTTTCGGCACATAAATAAATGTAGATAAAGGTGGTATGAAATACTAGTGTTATGAAAGTTGGGGAAGTAAGGAACATTTGGACGCTAGTTGGGCCCAAATCGGGTTAAAATAGAGAGATCTAAAAATTTATTTGAGAAAGGGGGCCCAGATTTTTAGTGGAAAATTCACAGTGTCGGAAAATTCTAAGAAAATTACGGGAGCCCCGTAAATATGTTTTAAGACCACAGGAAAAGTTCCGCGTTGATCGGATGCCTGATAGTGAGAACGGGCTCCGCCAACAGTGTCGGAAAATTCTGAGAAAATTCGGGGAGCTTCGTAATTATGTTTTAAGGTCACAGTAAAAGTTTCGTGTTGATCGGATACCCGGATTGTGAGAACGGGGTCCGCCAATGATTCTAGATACAGCGAGGCTTTTGGTGGCCCAGAAATGGCCCAAACTGAAAATTTAAAATTTTCTGTGGTAAATTAGGCTGAAACGAAGCTGCCTGTCAAATTTGGACGGAAACGGACGAAAAACAGACAGAAAACGGGACAAAAAGGGATTTCCAGGCGCGCGGCGCGTTGCGCCATGCGCACAGCTGGCGCGCACAGGGCGCGGGGGCGCGCGCCCGCATGGCGCAGGGGCGCGCAGTGCGTGCTCCCCTGTTGGTGGTGGCCGCCAGGTGGCGGGCCCCCATTGGGGGGCCCGTGGACCCGGTCTACACACCCCCTCCCTCCCTTCCTTCTTCTCCTTTTCTTCTTTTCTTCTTCCATCTCCCGCGGACCTTTCCTTTCTCTTCTTCTTCTCCACCCGAGCCCGAGAGAAAGAGAGAGAGAGAGAGAAAAAGTGGGGAATTTTGTGGGGCTCGTGTGCGCGCCGTGAACCTCGTGGAGCGCGCAAGGCGTTTCCAAAAGCCGATGGGCGACTGTACGAGGTAACGTTATTTTTCGGTATTTTTGGGCACAATTTGTAGGGTTCCTTTTTAGACATTAAATTTGACCCCGTGCCATTTTGCGTGTTAGGGACCGAGTTCTACTGTACCGTTGCTGGACGGACTGTCGCGGGTATTTTTGGCGCGTCTCGTTTTGCGTGCAAGTTGTAGAAAAATGCACCATTTTGCGTGCGGATTCGGCAAAAATGCGCAGTTTTGGGCGCAAACTCGAAAAACGTGCACCGTTTTACGTGCAACGTTGAAAAAAAAGTGCACCGTTTTGCGTGCCGAACCGAGGTATGTGCTCCGTTTCGCGTGCAAATTTAAGGTACGTGCACCGTTTTACGTGCAAAGTCTAATATTTTGCATCGATTTACGTGCGGGAAAAGAAAAATGTGAACCGTTTTGCGTGCAACCCTACAGTGAGGCGTGCACCTTTTTGTGTGCAGATTTGAGGTACGTGCACCGTTTTACGTGCCGATCGCGTTGTCGCACACCGTGCCGACCCTAATATTATGCATCGTTTTTCGTGCAGGGTTAGAAAAGACGTGCACCGTTTTGCGTGCAACCTTAAGAGAAGCATGTTTCGTTTTGCGTGCAAACCCGAGGTACGTGCACCGTTTTGCGTGCAGGTTGAGTTGACGCGCATCGTTTTGCGTGCCGACTGAAGTGGCGCGCACCGTTTTGCGTGTGGGTTTTACTGACGCGCACCGTTTTGCGTGCAGGTTTGGTGGACGTGTACCGTTTTGCGTGCGGACTCGAGGAAAGTTCACCGTTTTGCGTGCAAGCTCGAGGAGACAAGTGGAATAGCGCGGAGACAAATTACAAGTGTCTACAAGTAATTGGGGGACACCACAAGGTGGGGAATTCTGCCGAAATTGGGTGATCTCTCCCCTTGCTCCTTTGCTTTTCGATTCGAAGCATGATAGTAGCCTGTTAGAGGCGTTAGGTAATTATGATTATGATTGCCTGTGTAGATGGATTCAGATGAAAAAGAGCAACTATTGGTTGTCAGAGATAGAGGAATAGATGTGCATGTGTAAATGAACACAGAGGAAAAGTGCAACTGTTAGTTGCCAAAGATATATGATGAATATGCATGCATAGAAGTAATTACTATTTGATGAACGAAATGAAAATAACTGCATGCATGAAAAAGGTTTAGCAATTATGATTGTGATCATGTTAGGGTATAACCCTAGGAATCACGTGACATAAGGGAACAGCATTTGTTGGTAGTAAGACTAGGAGAAAACCTAGTATAGGGGTTTGACAAGTGACATCAACTTAGGAGTTATCCTAGGATTGGACGAGTGACATTGTCTTAGGGGATAACCTAAGGACACTGGATAAAGTGATCAACATAGAGTCAAGGACTCTAGGATGAGTATGATATGGAACTTAGGTAAAAGGAACCTAAGGTTAACTAGTGAGCAGCATAGAGTCAAGGAACTCTAGGACAAGCATGGCATGGAACTTAGGTAAAGTGAACCTAAGGTGAACTAGCAGAGTTTAAACTCACAGACAGGAAAGTAGAGTTAAGTTAACTCTAGGATTCAGTGAGGAATCAGGAAAGTGGGATGAGATCCCAAGGTTAAAGAATTAATAAATGTAACCCTAACAAGTCATAGGGTGTCTGGGCAAAAAAAAGGGACAATAATTTTAACTTCAATTTGAGTTAAATAAATAAAAGAGAAATGTTTAAGAGTCCAGGAGACTCTCTAGTTACCCGTGTGGCAAGACCTTGGGTAAAAGAGGAATCAGTGAAAAGAAATGGAGCTTAAGAGAAAGCAAATGTGATTAATAAGCAAGACAAGCAAATTGCTTAAGACAAAGAGAACAGAAAGAGAAATGATGTAGAAATCTAGAATTTGAAAGTCTCTGTTTGCCTTTAAATGTTTAAAATTTGTCATTTTGGCAAAAGTGGAGTGTTAGTGGGCCAATAGTGGGCCCAGAAATATCGACTTTTGATCGGGGTCTGATCTGGAAAATCCGAGATCACCATTACGATCGTCTCGTCGAAACATAGAAGTTTCATATTCATATGTTTTCGATCCGACGGTCGGATCTTCCAGAAATCAGAAATCAAAAAGTGGGCCCGCGACTTAAGTGAATAGTAACTTTTGAATTTTTAACCCCTTGTGATCATGAATGGTCGAACCACTATCTAGAATTTTAACATAGGAGTATGAGTAATGGATCCTAGCTAATTTCGACGTTCTGAGCGTAATGGCACTGACGGATTTCGCGTTTGGCGACCCGTGTGCATCGAAGTGCGTGCGTCGGTTTGCGACATACAGAACAAGATAGCCCGAGATTTCATACGAGCACCAAATCAAACAAATGATTAGCCTATTTTGAAGGTCTCGACGAGCCGGACGTCGTGGCGAAGTCCATTTTCAGTTTCGGCGACTCGAGTGCCTCGAAAAGTGTGAAATACATTGAAAAAGTGGGTATTTTTGAAGAAACCCTAATATTTTATGTACCAAAAATTGTGAGGCTTATAAGTTGGGGTGCTGGGTGCATTTGTCACCTACAGAGGGACCTTAGAGTTTTAGGATCTTTGTGTAGGGGGTTTTGTGCAAATGTGCATTTAAACACTTGTATTCACGTGTTGGAGTGTACCCTGCCTCTTCCCCTTCGTAACTGAAGCTCCACCAGCCTCTCCAGCTCGCAACCGCCGCGTCCCTTCAGCTGCCGAAACGGCCGGCCGCTCGGGTCGCCGGGGTTAAAGGTTAGAAGCCTATATTGGAGTTTCCCTTAAGTGCGTGAAGGAGAGATCAACCAGAGCTTTTAGATTTAGCCAACCTTCTTCTGAGAGCTTCATAGAGAGGCCGCAACCAAGCCCTGGTGTACCCGACCCCAGCCGCCGCCGAGTGCCGCCGCAGCAACTTTCCTCTTCTTCCTTTCTCCGACGAGGTGTGAAGTTGGACGGGATCTCTTCAAAGTTGGATTGGGAGGTGTCTGAGGAGTTCCTGGTGCTTGGAGGACCCTGCTGGAGCAAGCCTTGGCCGCGCGTAGTGAGGGAACCAAGAATCCGGCTTCCTCCTTCTTCCCCGAGCTCGGCTAAGGTGAGGGTCCTTAACCAACGGTTTCTAGCACCCCGGACCATTAGCAGTGGACTTCTTAGGTCCTTAGCTTCCTCCTTGCAAAGCCCCGAGGTCCCATGAAGCATGGTTAGCCGGCGGCCACAATGGGTCGCCGGAAACCTAACCTAGCTCCGCCCCTAAAGAACTCGGCAACCGCTGAATATAAACGCACCAAAATTGGTGTGCTTGGACTGTAGGAGGAGAGGACCAAATCCACCAAATTTGATGGAGTATGGTTGTCCCGTTGAGTGGCAGATTCGTGCCCTAGCTTTCGGGTTTTCTTGCACTCGGCCGAGCTTGTTGCTCCGGCGCCGGCGGCCCTCTCCGACGCCGACCACCTACCCAGAAGCCTTAATGGGAATGAGAGGAGTGATCCCATGCATTTGCATGGCACCCATGCAGCATCAAAATGATGCGGCCATGGATGAACCCGAAATTGATAACTTTGCGGCCGCCGGAGCTCCGGCCACTTCCGGCCGGGGGGGAGATGGTTGGGAAGCTTCGTGGTGACCCAGGGAGCCTTCCCTCTAAGTTATAGAGCTCCAGGTTGCCTCTGTAAAATTCTGCCATTAGAGGTGGAGGAGCTCGAAACCGAGCTTTCTCCAGCCGCGCCGCCGCCGTGCCCTGTCGCCGGACACGGGTCCAGGTGAGTTTGTTGTGTGTTTTAGCGTCCAAATGGCCAAGTGGTTGGGTCCCAGATGTTTTGGTTGGATGGTCACGATTTTCAAAACAAGCACACTTCATCTTCTTCGTTGCCCCGACCATTCCATCCATGCAAACTTGGCCCAGGCTTGCAGAGAAGGTAGAGAGAGTTATATAGATCATTTCCCTCCAAGTCTTATAGCATTTGGTTCAGTGTTTGCAGAGATCAACCTGGGATTGGTGTTTGTGTGGTTGTATGTAAATGTTGCCCACCAAGTGTTTGTATAAATGCATGAATGAAGAAATAATGGGAATTGGACAAAGTTATGAATATAAAAGATGCTCAAACTTATCCCCTGAGCTTAGTGCTCACTTCAGATCAAAGTGATTTTGTGTGGATTAAAGTTTGGTGCTTTATGAACTTGTTTGAGTGCATGGCTTTGGTTCTGGTTGAACCAGCAGATCTGGGCTGCAACTAGGGTGAGCCCTGTGATCCTTGCAATATTTAAAGACCTTTTCATATACAAAGTTTGCTGGTTTGAAGTTTAAATTAAAAGATGTAGTTGAATCAACCTTTTAGTGAAATGTTTAAATAAAACATGGTTCCGGGCTGTTTGCGAAGCCGCGATAGTGTGCCCTAGGCTAATTTGGGGTCACTGAACGCGATGCTCGCGTTAGAAACAGTGTTAGAAGTCCCGGAGAAACAAAAATTCATTTGGGCTATGTTAGAGAGGGTTTTTATGGCCCGAAGTTTGCCTCGGGTTCCGTGCTGCTACAAATTAGTGAGCACGGTGTTCAACATGAAAAATGTCACCTGCTGGAAGTGACGGTTCATCAAAATTATTTTCCAGTTGAAAGAACGAGCGAAAACAGTGCTCAAATGGCACTAAAATGTAATTTCTGAAAACTTTAAGGGTTTAAATGCAAAATAGACAATGTGTATTGGTTAGTAAGATGTTTAAATGATTCCTAAGCTTTTCGTTGGGAATCCGTCGGGTTTCGTTGAGCGGAAATCGGATAACAGTTCGAGAATCGGCAAAATCGTCGATTTAACGGTATCCGGGTGACAATTAAAATAACTAAGAGGGTTTCAAATTGATCTGGGTTTAGGTTAGAGTTAGCGGGACTGAATTGATCCCTGATTGGTGATTTTTGATCCAGGTTGATTCAGTTTACACCTGGAGTTGAGCATTTAGAGGATTACAGATTAATTGCCTGCGCATTGACAGGTGGGTTATCTTCGGTCCGGGTTTTATCAGTTCGGCCCTCTGGGGTGCGATACTGGTTGGACCCCTGTTGTTGATAGTTTAACTTGATTACTTTGAGCCTGCCTTTCTTTGATATATTATATCTGCTATCTGCCTGATCTATGCCTGTTATCTGTTCTATTTTGCCTTACATGATTGTCTATAGCACCTCTAGTATTCATACTTTTACTCGGACATTTTCATGGTTGATTAGTGAGCCTGTTTGTTCTGTTGATCAAATGATACATCTCTGAGCACATAGATTTATTTAACTGAGGTTTTAACCCGAGCTTCGTAGGATCGCCGGAGTCTGCTCTTGTTTGATAGGACAAAGGCACTGCTCTACGAGGTTTGGACCTAAACCCAAGCTTCGTAGTGTCGCCTGAGTCTGTTCTTGTTTGATAGGACAAGGGCAATGCTCTTCGAGGTTTGGACTTTTCAAAACAGTTTTCTTAAAATATGTGTTTAAGTTTTGTATCATTTGGTTGGTTTGTGTGGTTGAGTTGAGTTTATCTGTGAGCTTCTGTTGAGAGAGATTTGCCTTGATCTTGCATATGAGTTGACATTTATTGCTGAGTGTTCCTGCATGAGTGTTGAGATTCAGTTGGTTTTTGCCCTTGCATCCCAGTGGGGATTTCCCGGCTTGTTGCCGATTACCCGGTCAGTGGACCGTGAGCTTGAGCATTTGCATATGATTCGCCCGCACCGTTGTACTTCACGAATATCAGCGGATTTGCTACCCGTAGCGATGTTCTTTACCGGTAAAGTGGTTAGCTGAGGCAACCCGTGACCCTAGTTTGGGGAATGTCAACCAGGTGGTGCCAAGAGGGCAGCCTCGCCTGAGGTCTTGTGAAGGCCAATATGGTAGCTTGTGATTGGGTCTTTGCGTTTTCATCTATTTGATGCATGAGTTGTTAAGTTGCTCTATATGATTCTATGTGATGCCTCTGATTATAGTTCTATTGTTATCTTGCTGATTGTCCTAACTCCTTGATGTGTTGATTATCCTGATACATGTTTTAAATTCTGCTAAAATTATCTCCTATGCTTGTACCCAGATTATGAGTTTTGTTTTCTTTACAGCACCAGTTATATATCTGCTTTACCCTAACCCCTGATCTATTACTATCCTCTAGCATTGTATACCAGTAGGTACGATCTGCTATTTCTCGGCTCGTCGTGCCCACTGGGATACACTCCGGTGTGTCTCACACCCTCGGGTGACTGTTTTTCAGGTCGAGCGGGTGTTGAGATGTCGGGACGAGTTGGTGAGATCACGAGATAGAGCTTGACCCTGGACAGCCGATAAGATCAAGTATTTAATTATTTGTTGTATCAAATGTAATGCAATGTAATTGAGAAGTTGTTGATATTGTAATTTAATCTTGCTTAGTAGATGTACGTAGTTAGTACTCTGGTTGTATGCCAAGTGAGCCGTGCATATATAGAAAAGGGCTCAATCCCCAGTGGGATTGGGACTCTTCTATATATGTGGCGGTCTGTTGCGCCCTGGCTGGTTTTAAACTCTGATTTCAAAAAAAAAAAAAAAAAATTTAGACGCTAGTTTTTAAACTCGGGGCGTGACAGATTAGATGGTATCAGAGCAATAGGAAACGCAATGTCTAGGTTTGGCTAGGAACGAACCCTAGGATGACTCGTGTTACGAGAGAGCGCTGGGTAGTGTTCTAAGTCTGATAGGTCAAAACAGAAGTTGTGGGTCGACCGTACTAAGATAAATTATTAACTAGATTAATACTTAGAAAACTAATATTTTGGGTGTTTAGAAAATTTTTAAAGTATGTTTTGTTAAGTTTCAGGGACGAAACTTTTTAAAAGTTGTGGGTGATGTAGAAATCTAGAATTTGAAAGTCTCTGTTTGCCTTTAAATGTTTAAAATTTGTCATTTTGGCAAAAGTGGAGTGTTAGTGGGCCAATAGTGGGCCCAGAAATATCGACTTTTGATCGGGGTCTGATCTGGAAAATCCGAGATCACCATTACGATCGTCTCGTCGAAACATAGAAGTTTCATATTCATATGTTTTCGATCCGACGGTCGGATCTTCCAGAAATCAGAAATCAAAAAGTGGGCCCGCGACTTAAGTGAATAGTAACTTTTGAATTTTTAACCCCTTGTGATCATGAATGGTCGAACCACTATCTAGAATTTTAACATAGGAGTATGAGTAATGGATCCTAGCTAATTTCGACGTTCTGAGCGTAATGGCACTGACGGATTTCGCGTTTGGCGACCCGTGTGCATCGAAGTGCGTGCGTCGGTTTGCGACATACAGAACAAGATGGCCCGAGATTTCATACGAGCACCAAATCAAACAAATGATTAGCCTATTTTGAAGGTCTCGACGAGCCGGACGTCGTGGCGAAGTCCATTTTCAGTTTCGGCGACTCGAGTGCCTCGAAAAGCGTGAAATACATTGAAAAAGTGGGTATTTTTGAAGAAACCCTAATATTTTATGTACCAAAAATTGTGAGGCTTATAAGTTGGGGTGCTGGGTGCATTTGTCACCTACAGAGGGACCTTAGAGTTTTAGGATCTTTGTGTAGGGGGTTTTGTGCAAATGTGCATTTAAACACTTGTATTCACGTGTTGGAGTGTACCCTGCCTCTTCCCCTTCGTAACTGAAGCTCCACCAGCCTCTCCAGCTCGCAACCGCCGCGTCCCTTCAGCTGCCGAAACGGCCGGCCGCTCGGGTCGCCGGGGTTAAAGGTTAGAAGCCTATATTGGAGTTTCCCTTAAGTGCGTGAAGGAGAGATCAACCAGAGCTTTTAGATTTAGCCAACCTTCTTCTGAGAGCTTCATAGAGAGGCCGCAACCGAGCCCTGGTGTACCCGACCCCAGCCGCCGCCGAGTGCCGCCGCAGCCACTTTCCTCTTCTTCCTTTCTCCGACGAGGTGTGAAGTTGGACGGGATCTCTTCAAAGTTGGATTGGGAGGTGTCTGAGGAGTTCCTGGTGCTTGGAGGACCCTGCTGGAGCAAGCCTTGGCCGCGCGTAGTGAGGGAACCAAGAATCCGGCTTCCTCCTTCTTCCCCGAGCTCGGCTAAGGTGAGGGTCCTTAACCAACGGTTTCTAGCACCCCGGACCATTAGCAGTGGACTTCTTAGGTCCTTAGCTTCCTCCCTGCAAAGCCCCGAGGTCCCATGCAGCATGGTTAGCCGACGGCCACAATGGGTCGCCGGAAACCTAACCTAGCTCCGCCCCTAAAGAACTCGGCAACCGCTGAATATAAACGCACCAAAATTGGTGTGCTTGGACTGTAGGAGGAGAGGACCAAATCCACCAAATTTGATGGAGTATGGTTGTCCCGTTGAGTGGCAGATTCGTGCCCTAGCTTTCGGGTTTTCTTGCACTCGGCCGAGCTTGTTGCTCCGGCGCCGGCGGCCCTCTCCGACGCCGGCCACCTACCCAGAAGCCTTAATGGGAATGAGAGGAGTGCTCCCATGCATTTGCATGGCACCCATGCAGCATCAAAATGATGCGGCCATGGATGAACCCAAAATTGATAACTTTGCGGCCGCCGGAGCTCCGGCCACTTCCGGCCGGGGGGGAGATGGTTGGGAAGCTTCGTGGTGACCCAGGGAGCCTTCCCTCTAAGTTATAGAGCTCCAGGTTGCCTCTGTAAAATTCTGCCATTAGAGGTGGAGGAGCTCGAAACCGAGCCTTCTCCAGCCGCGCCGCCGCCGTGCCCTGTCGCCGGACACGGGTCCAGGTGAGTTTGTTGTGTGTTTTAGCGTCCAAATGGCCAAGTGGTTGGGTCCCAGATGTTTTGGTTGGATGGTCACGATTTTCAAAACAAGCACACTTCATCTTCTTCGTTGCCCCGACCATTCCATCCATGCAAACTTGGCCCAGGCTTGCAGAGAAGGTAGAGAGAGTTATATAGATCATTTCCCTCCAAGTCTTATAACATTTGGTTCAGTGTTTGCAGAGATCAACCTGGGATTGGTGTTTGTGTGGTTGTATGTAAATGTTGCCCACCAAGTGTTTGTATAAATGCATGAATGAAGAAATAATGGGAATTGGACAAAGTTATGAATATAAAAGATGCTCAAACTTATCCCCTGAGCTTAGTGCTCACTTCAGATCAAAGTGATTTTGTGTGGATTAAAGTTTGGTGCTTTATGAACTTGTTTGAGTGCATGGCTTTGGTTCTGGTTGAACCAGCAGATCTGGGCTGCAACTAGGGTGAGCCCTGTGATCCTTGCAATATTTAAAGACCTTTTCATATACAAAGTTTGCTGGTTTGAAGTTTAAATTAAAAGATGTAGTTGAATCAACCTTTTAGTGAAATGTTTAAATAAAACATGGTTCCGGGTTGTTTGCGAAGCCGCGATAGTGTGCCCTAGGCTAATTTGGGGTCACTGAACGCGATGCTCGCGTTAGAAACAGTGTTAGAAGTCCCGGAGAAACAAAAATTCATTTGGGCTATGTTAGAGAGGGTTTTTATGGCCCGAAGTTTGCCTCGGGTTCCGTGCTGCTACAAATTAGTGAGCACGGTGTTCAACATGAAAAATGTCACCTGCTGGAAGTGACGGTTCATCAAAATTATTTTCCAGTTGAAAGAACGAGCGAAAACAGTGCTCAAATGGCACTAAAATGTAATTTCTGAAAACTTTAAGGGTTTAAATGCAAAATAGACAATGTGTATTGGTTAGTAAGATGTTTAAATGATTCCTAAGCTTTTCGTTGGGAATCCGTCGGTTTTCGTTGAGCGGAAATCGGATAACAGTTCGAGAATCGGCAAAATCGTCGATTTAACGGTATCCGGGTGACAATTAAAATAACTAAGAGGGTTTCAAATTGATCTGGGTTTAGGTTAGAGTTAGCGGGACTGAATTGATCCCTGATTGGTGATTTTTGATCCAGGTTGATTCAGTTTACACCTGGAGTTGAGCATTTAGAGGATTACAGATTAATTGCCTGCGCATTGACAGGTGGGTTATCTTCGGTCCGGGTTTTATCAGTTCGGCCCTCTGGGGTGCGATACTGGTTGGACCCCTGTTGTTGATAGTTTAACTTGATTACTTTGAGCCTGCCTTTCTTTGATATATTATATCTGCTATCTGCCTGATCTATGCCTGTTATCTGTTCTATTTTGCCTTACATGATTGTCTATAGCACCTCTAGTATTCATACTTTACTCGGACATTTCATGGTTGATTAGTGAGCCTGTTTGTTCTGTTGATCAAATGATACATCTCTGAGCACATAGATTTATTTAACTGAGGTTTTAACCCGAGCTTCGTAGGATCGCCGGAGTCTGCTCTTGTTTGATAGGACAAAGGCACTGCTCTACGAGGTTTGGACCTAAACCCAAGCTTCGTAGTGTCGCCTGAGTCTGTTCTTGTTTGATAGGACAAGGGCAATGCTCTTCGAGGTTTGGACTTTTCAAAACAGTTTTCTTAAAATATGTGTTTAAGTTTTGTATCATTTGGTTGGTTTGTGTGGTTGAGTTTGAGTTTATCTGTGAGCTTCTGTTGAGAGAGATTTGCCTTGATCTTGCATATGAGTTGACATTTATTGCTGAGTGTTCCTGCATGAGTGTTGAGATTCAGTTGGTTTTTGCCCTTGCATCCCAGTGGGATTTCCCGGCTTGTTGCCGATTACCCGGTCAGTGGACCGTGAGCTTGAGCATTTGCATATGATTCGCCCGCACCGTTGTACTTCACGAATATCAGCGGATTTGCTACCCGTAGCGATGTTCTTTACCGGTAAAGTGGTTAGCTGAGGCAACCCGTGACCCTAGTTTGGGGAATGTCAACCAGGTGGTGCCAAGAGGGCAGCCTCGCCTGAGGTCTTGTGAAGGCCAATATGGTAGCTTGTGATTGGGTCTTTGCGTTTTCATCTATTTGATGCATGAGTTGTTAAGTTGCTCTATATGATTCTATGTGATGCCTCTGATTATAGTTCTATTGTTATCTTGCTGATTGTCCTAACTCCTTGATGTGTTGATTATCCTGATACATGTTTTAAATTCTGCTAAAATTATCTCCTATGCTTGTACCCAGATTATGAGTTTTTGTTTTCTTTACAGCACCAGTTATATATCTGCTTTACCCTAACCCTGATCTATTACTATCCTCTAGCATTGTATACCAGTAGGTCGATCTGCTATTTCTCAGGCTCGTCGTGCCCACTGGGATACACTCCGGTGTGTCTCACACCCTCGGGTGACTGTTTTTCAGGTCGAGCGGGTGTTGAGATGTCGGGACGAGTTGGTGAGATCACGAGATAGAGCTTGACCCTGGACAGCCGATAAGATCAAGTATTTAATTATTTGTTGTATCAAATGTAATGCAATGTAATTGAGAAGTTGTTGATATTGTAATTTAATCTTGCTTAGTAGATGTACGTAGTTAGTACTCTGGTTGTATGCCAAGTGAGCCGTGCATATATAGAAAAGGGCTCAATCCCCAGTGGGATTGGGACTCTTCTATATATGTGGCGGTCTGTTGCGCCCTGGCTGGTTTTAAACTCTGATTTCAAAAAAAAAAAAAAAAATTTAGACGCTGGTTTTTAAACTCGGGGCGTGACAAATGATATGAGACCAAGTGACTCCTAGTTATCTTTATGGCGAGACCTAGGATAAGAGATAATTTGTTGTAAAAAGGCAAAGTTAAAGCAAGCTAAAAGTGGCTAAAAAGCATAAAGAGAATGAAATGGCGCATTCGAATTTGAGACTGTCAAGTGGAGCAGGACTCCCTAGGCAGTGACCCGTCGGACGAGGTACTTTCGAAAGGCTTAAAGTGAAAGTAAAGAGCTAAATGCTCAAAGAAAAGAGAAGAGATTTGCAGTGGAAAAATGGAGCGATAAGCTCGAATAAGAAAGGAAAGCAAGTGTTCAAAGGGCCAAAGAGGCTAAAGAACTTAACGTAAAAAGAAAAGAAAGGATAAAAATATAAAGAAAAAAAGGGCGGACCTACGGTGAAAACCAGCCATGTTGGAGTAAGGGCCGGATCCCTCTCACGGGTAGCGACCCGTTCGCGGGCGTTTCTTCCGTAGGACGGGGTAAACACTTGCGGGTGTTATCGGCACCCTTAGGAAAATCTTCTCTTATGTATGGGTAGCAGGACTTACCGGGCTGGGGGGCCCGTTTTGGATAAGAAAATTTTGAGGGTTACTGAACTAAAGCCCAGAATTTAGAGAATAAAGAGAAATGAGTGGCCAAGGTGGCGGGGTTAGTTAAACCCTGTATACAGCGGCATAGTGCCGAGTGGGCTTAGTAGCCTAGTCTGAATAGATAGGTAGTGTGGGTCGTTGAGTATATACAGTAGTGTATATTATTTTGCATTCGATGGCATTTGGGATATCGAAGATTTAGTTCCCTAGCACGCATTCATATTGCTTTCCATGGACCAAGTGGTTGTAGGACCCTTTTTCTCGGAGGTGGAACCACTGGGAAACTAGTGTAGTTCTCACACCCCTTGGGGTGATCCCCCCACAGGTTCAGTGTGGAGGCAAGCGGACTGAGACAGGGGTTTGCATGCAGCAGCGAGGGATACGACAGGGGCAAGGGACCAGCAGCATAGAG
>JAQNDB010003684.1:0-28041 GCA_029204045.2 Tillandsia leiboldiana
CCTTGTCTATGTCATTAATAGAGTTTACTTGCGCCCAGGAACTTTAAATACACCATATGAGCTGTGGTTTAGTAGAAAACCCAACATCAAAGATTTTCGTGTCTTCGGGAGTCGATGTGTGTAATTTTACGTGACCGTGAAAATCTTGGAAAGTTCGACTCTCGAAGTGATGAAGGGGATCTTTTTGGGTTATTCTACGAATAGCAGGCATATCGAGTATTTAACAGTGAATCTAAGACCGTCGTAGAATCTATAATGTAAAGTACGATGAAGCTTGTCACTTTGGATCTGGAACAATCTACCCTCGATTCTCTCTAGATGATGATTCTTCCCTGCTAATGCAATCTCTTTCTCATATAATACTTTCCACTATTGATGATGCATCTATGGTTCTTCAAGTTTACTGATGTGCAGGAATCATCTCAGTATCTCCGAGTACTCTCTCTCATCCGTTTCAACAAACGTTACGACTCTCCAAGGATCATCGGAATCGAATATTATTGGAGATCCACAAGAAGGAGTCAGAACTCGGAGGCAGTTGGTTTGTGGATTCGCTTGCTACGTATCTTTAATCGAACCAAAGAACATAGATGAAGCTCTTCAGGATGACTACTGGATTAAAGCAATGCAGGAAGAGCTCCATCAATTTGAGCGAAAACAAAGTCTGGGAATTAACGAATCCTCCAAAGCAACACAATGTGATAGGTACCAAATGGATCTTCAAGAACAAGAAAAATGAGGATGGTACTATCATCAGGAACAAGGCACGATTAGTTGCTCAAGGCTACTCTCAAGTAGAAGGTATAGACTTTGATGAAAACATTCGCCCCTGTAGCTAGACTCGAGTCCATTCGTATACTATTTGCTATTGCTTGTCATTTTAAAATCAAATTATTTCAAATGGACGTTAAGAGCGCATTTCTAAATGGGTTTTTAAATGAGGAAGTTTATGTGGCTCAACCGAAAGGTTTTGTAGATCATAAACAACCTAACCATGTTTTTCGTTTGAAAAAGGCTCTTTACGGTCTGAAACAAGCACCGCGAGCATGGTACGAAAGGTTAACAAAGCACCTTTTGGAGAAGGGCTATACTCGAGGGGGAGCTGATAGGACTCTCTTTGTGAAGCATTATCAAAGCAATTTCATTGTAGCACAAATCTATGTCGATGACATTGTATTTGGCGCACAAGAGATAATGATGCTTCTAAATTCGCGGAGACCATGGAAAGCGAATTTGAGATGTCCATGATGGGCGAATTGACTTATTTCCTTGGATTGCAAATTAAACAAAATGATGAAGGTATTCACTTGAGTCAATCCAAGTATGCAATGGAGTTGGTCAAAAAGTTTGATCTAGAAAATTGTAAAGATTTTCCGACTCCAATGGGAACTAGCCACAAGGGACTTGGAAGTGAATCACATAGTGAGAATGTAGACGAGAAACTGTATCGAAGTATGATTGGAAGTCTACTTTACCTCACGGCTAGTCGCCCGGATATATCTTTTGGTGTTGGGATTTGCGCGAGATATCAATCAGCACCAAAGGAGGTTCACCTGAAAGCGGTGAAAAGGATCACCCGGTATATCAAAGGATCAATTAATTTCGGAATTTGGTATCCTATGGGAACAAGTTTGGATATTGTTGGATACTCAGATGCCGATTCGGCAGGATCAGTGGATGATTGGAAAAGCACGAGTGGTGCATGCTTCTATCTTGGCCATTGCCTTGTTGCATGGCACAGTAAAAAGCAGAATTGCATAGCACTCTCGACTGCCGAAGCGGAATACATTTCAGCTGGAAGCTGCTCAACTCAACTCATTTGGATGAAAAGCGTATTGAGCGATTTCCGCATTTCAGCATCTTCGGTAACAATTCTTTGTGACAACACAAGTGCAATTAACATTTCTAAAAACCCTGTGTTGCACTCTAGAACAAAACATATTGAACTTAGATATCATATTCTTAGAGAGCTAGTTGAATCAAATACTCTTCAACTTTCATATATTTCAACTGAGGATCAATTAGCTGACATTCTAACAAAACCTTTGGATCAAAAACGTTTTATTCATTTACGAAAAGCAATTGGAATGCTTTCCTTGAAATAAACTTCTTTTTGAAACCTTTGCTTAGGATAGGTTTTGTATTTGTTTTTGTTTTGTTCATTATCTATGTTTGTACATAGGACATTAATTGAGCATAGATCATAATTGACTTTAATTGCATCTTTTCGCACATTTAGAAGTTTATTATGCTTTTGCCATCATAATATTCCACTGTTGCAATGATCATTTATGTTAATTAAATCATCTTCTAAGTGATCAAAGTCAATTTCTCTCTCTATGATCTCTTGGTATAGTCATTATCTTATTTGACTGCTTAGTCGAGTATGAAATCGAGATCAATATTTGGTTGAATACTTTATATCTTAAATAATTGATAGCCAATTGAGGGGGAGTCATAGAAAAAGTAAAATGCTCAAAAGATGTGGAAAGAGTTACATCCCAATGAGGAGTGTGAAAACTACCACCACATGGAGGAAAGAGCTACCACCTCGGTCGTCCGAGTATTGTGTGCAGCTACCACATGTATACCAAGCATGGTTGTTCAAATTTTTTGATTAAGTAAAATGCATGTTGGAATACTTGACTCCGTCAAATTTCAAGGTTGGTATAAGGTGGGTTTTTAAAGAAAGATGCTCAAAGAGCCACTCTCTTCAACAGATTGTCTAGATACATTATCTATTATATTTGGGATTTCAAACATCTATTGATCTTTGTATTTCATTTTCTTTACTGAATTGATGATTTGATAAAGGCATTACTCATAAGATCAAATTAGATGTAATTGAAGGTGTTCAACTTTAAGGGATTTAATTTTTGTAAATTTTCGTTTCATTTTTGGATATTATTGATAGATTTGGCATAATCTAATTCTTGTTGTATGAAACGATGTTTTCTGTTTAAAGTTGATACACATTTGTGCTTACAATCTTTTTCTGGTTTTTCTTGAATTTCTCTGAAATTTTCTAAAGAAAAAGTTGGAGCCGATCCGGATCGGGCCAGATGATCCGGATCCCGAACGCAGGAATTCTTCTGCGGGCTGACGATCCGGATTGTATCTGCCGATCCGGATCCCGAACGCAGTTTCTCACTGCGGGTAGCCGATCCGGATCGCAGTTATGAACTGATCCGGATCGCGGCTAGGTTTTATAAAGAACAAAAGGGTTTTTGATTTCTTTTACTCCAATCTTTTGTTCCAAAGTTTCCAGAGCCTCTCTCTCTAGATTTCATCCTTCCTGGAAGCTTTCAAACTCAAGTTCTTCAACTCCAAGTAAGTTTTATTGATCAAAATCTCGGTTTTTCATCGTTTTTCTCTCTTCTTCCTCAAACGTCATGAATTTCTTGGATCAACTTTGTTTGTGGATGGTTTTTGATCAAATTTCTTTTGAAATAAGAACTCTGGGTAGATTAGTTTTGATTATATGCTAGGTATTCTCCTGATTAACGGATTTTTAGGCTTCGATTTCTAAAATTTCGGTTTTAGGGCATATAATAAGGATTTTCGAAAAACATGCAATTGATCTATTTTTAAAAGTCCTTTTGCAAAACTAATTTGATTCTTAGTCTCTCTACATGATTATGATTGTTTGGGTACAAATTTTTAATCTTTGAAAATTAATAATTTTTCTCATGTGTTCTTGAGTCGTTCCACACAGGATTCCTTTTCTCAAGAAACCATTAGCAATGGTGATCACTTGGATTGTTTTCCTACTTGCGGCTATGGTACATACGAGAGACACCATCAAGTCCAAGAGGGCTAAGAAGGCTAAGAAAGCGAAGAAAGCTAAAGATGATTCCGATACAGAATCTGAAACGGAATCAATTAATTGGGATGAACTGCAAGTTGAAGCAACGACTGTTCCGACTGTTTCAAAGGGAAAAGCACCTGCAGAAACATCAAAGGCTCCGCCCACTGCTGCTGAGAAAGGCAAAGCTCCAATGGAAGAAACTTCTGGGAAGACAAGAAGAAAAAGTATTGCTCGCAAAAGAGGGAGTGCACAAGGAATCTCCATTGAGCAACCAGCTGATAGGCAAGCACCTCCTCAAGACTTTGTCAGCTCGGCTAGAATAAAGGATTTTGAAAACAGAGAATGCATTGGAGAAAGGCATGTTGATGTAAAAGCCTTAAAGCAGCGTTCTCAGACGTTTGGGACTTTGTTTGACCAGATAGGTTTTGCTTCCATTTGCGATTTCCCGGAGACCACTGGGTATTGTCTTCACTCAGTGAGGATGTTTTATCAGAATGCCTGCTATCTAGTTGATCAGGAAAGCGGGCGTCGGGATTTTCAAACATTAGTCAAGAATGTCAGAATCAAAGTAACGCCTCAGCTAATTGGTGAAGTACTAGGGATGGACGCCCGAGCCGATGGCACTCATTACCTGAAGAATCAAGCGTTCAACACCTACTCCTGGAGAGTGGTAGTTGATGGAATCTGTGTTCCAAATACTCGGTCGACAGGAAACTCCGTTTTCTCGAAAGAACTACGACCAGAGTACCGCATCTTAAACCTTATTGTTTGTTACAATGTTATTCCAAACATGAACACAAAGGTTCTTCGGTGGGAAAGAATGATATTCCTTTATCTACTTGGAAACCCCACAGCAGCAATGGGAGCTAACTTAAACATTCCCTACGTCATCTGGTCAAGGATGGCACGATATGTGGAGCAAGCTCATCCGTCAGAGAGACTACCTTATCCAATGATCATCATGCGCATTCTTCGCAAATTTAAAGCTGACACAAATGCGAGTTCCTATCTGCACAGTCTAGGAACGATCAATGACACAACAATTGTAAAGTCTCTTTCGACGAAGCCAGATGAACCTTTCATACCCCTTCACCGGCAACGAGAACAACGACAACAAGCAACAACCTCTGCACCGGCAGCAGCTCCTCCAGTCCAACCAGCACCACCATCACAACCAGCACCTCCGGCACAACAAGCACCGCAATCAACTTCTGATGATGATGCATCTGTTACCTCAATCTATAAAGAACAACAAAGGCTCTCCAACGAGCAAGAACGTATATCAAATGAACTAATTGAGGTAAAGGAAGAAATAAAGAAGGTAAATAAGAATCAATCATCAATGAACAAGCGATTAAAGAAGATATTCCAAATCCTCGGCTGTATCAGTTCAGACGAGTCTGAATAATCCGTATCCTTCCAATTTCTGTTTATTATGCATATGTTTAAATCCCCCTTTTGTGCAGGTTTTTAAGTTTTAATTTGAGTCCTTAGTTATCCAACTTGAACTGTTAACCATTCTCTCCACTTCTGTAATCTTTGGCTTTGTTTGTGACAAAAAGGGGGAGAGAGTTTAGAACAATGATATTGTGAAAATTGTGTGAAAATTGTGATCTTGTATACATCAATGATGACTGCATCAAGGTACAATGATGATGTGAATGAACATCAAGGTAAGTGAACATCAAGGGAACTTGAACAATGATTGTGGAAATCTTGCTGATGAAGATTTTGTATACATCAAGGTAAGTATCACTTCAACTTCAACTTTGGTTTTTATCTTGTGATTGTTTGCATGTCTCGACTAACTATTCGACTAACTATTTGGGCATGTAATATGACTAACAAGTTGATGTTGGACTAACATTTTGTGACATTTGGTTGCATAGAAGATATGTTGGTTTTTGACTATGATTCTCTTACATATCTGAATTCTCAAATGTCATGATGATCAGATAAACTCTATCTCTGTACTAGGTTTTGTATGCTAAATATTCTTGAGGTATCTAACGATCTCTTTTTGTCAAGAATGATTTCTTTGTGCAGAGAGTACAGATGTCTAAGTCTAGAGTCTGTTTTAGGAGTTTATCTCATGTTTTTAAACTTTTGGATCTCCATTGTAAATTTTTGTTGTATGGTGATAGCAACAAAAATATCTTTTTGAATTTTCTTTAGTGGATCTGTGTTTTGTCACGAAACCGCCAAAGGGGGAGATTGTTACGGAATTTGAGTTGGCGTAGTTTCGTGAAAGTCTCAAGTCTTGAAGATTGAAGGTGAAGAAAGTTGGATCATTTAACTCAATCTCAAGAAAGAAGAATTCAAAAGGATCAGGTATGTTTAACTAAAGATTTTGTGTGATCCGAATACTTCTTGTAGTGTAGAAACACTTGGAAGAATCTTTCATTGCATAAAAATCAAAAACTGGACTTGGGACATGTTCAGGATCCGGATCAGGTTGTTCGATCCGGATCCCGAAGGTGGTTCGTTCATACACCAGTTCAATCCGGATCGTAGCCTCTCTTGATCCGGATCCCGAACACTGAGTTTACCATCTTCCTTGAACGATCCGGATCAGGCTTCGCAATCCGGATCCCGAATGTTGATGTTTGGTGAACTGTATGAACGATCCGGATCAAGCACTTCGATCCGGATCCCGAACCTTCGTTTTTCTGGAATTGCCTGACTCGTTACGACGATCCGGATCACAGCTAATCCGATCCGGATCGCCGTCCGTAAAATCTCCAGAAATGTTAGGTTTTTGATTCTTATCTCCTTCCTAGGGTTTCTAACCTATAAATAGACCCTATGACTCTTTTTCTAGGGTGAATCCACAGTGAATCAATATAGCCGTCATTTTCCTATATCATTTTTTACGGCTCTAGATCCACATATAGAGAAGAAAGGAAATCATTAGAGAATACTCTATGTTTCTTCATCTATATTGATTAGTTTGATTCTAGGTTTTCACACTCACATCTTGAGTTGAATCAAACTAATGAATACTTAGATGGTATTTCCGATCTATCTTTGATCTAAGTATTCGGCGGATCATCACCACCCAAAAACAACGATTTACCCCAAAAATCGGCGCGTGGATTCGCGTGTCCTTGTGGATTCAAGGTTCAACCGCTCTCGTGGATTCGGAGCGAGGCACGTTCGTGGATTCGAAGGGTGCTATTGGGTGAAGACCGTGGATTCGGTCGGACGTCGTGGATTCGACGTTGGACGCCGTGGATTCGGCGTTGGGCGCAGATCATGGATTCGAGAAGCGTCGCGGAGCGAGCGGAGAAGATCCTCTAGGAGCGTATGGAAAAGGTTGAGTCGTAATTGTGTACGGTAAATCACCTTGTACGTGTTTTAATTCTAGTGGATTTCTGCCGTGTTATCGGTCCCGTGGTTTTTTACTCCGGTGATGGAGTTTTCCACGTAAAAATCTTGCGTATTATTTTTTATTTCCGCATCGGGTTTTTATCGCAACGATTTTTTAGTGTTTATACGTTTACTCCTATTCACCCCCCTCTAGGTGTTTTTTCCCCTATTTAGATCCTTATTACATATAACCCAACACGACCCGCCACGGTGTGCGACGCGTGTCCCCCGCACAGGGGACAGCGCACCCGGCGAACCGGGCGCCGCCACGTGCCCCCCTGCTGGGGCGGCGGGGTGGGTGGCGCCACCCAGTAGCGTGGCGCCACGTGGCGGGCTTTTCCGCCCGTCACGCCAGCCGCGCGTGCCTGCGCGCCTGCGCCCGCGTGCGCGTACGGCCGCAGGCGCGTTCCCGCGGGTGCACCGTGCGCAGCTACGCCGTCCAATCCGGGGCCGCCACGTGGCGCGCCCCGGTGCACCGTGCGCCGCGCCCCTGCCCCCCGCCTGCCCGGCCTGCCCGCTCTGCCCGCGCGGTCCATGCACCGCGCGCGCTGCACCGGCCCAACCGGCGCCTGCCACGTGACCCGCCGGTTCACCGTGCACCGGCGGCCCGCTCCGTGGACCGAGAGCCGTGCGCCGGCCCAATTAGAAGCCGCCACGTGTCCAGGCGGTCCACGGCTTCCCCCCATGCACCATTTTGCGCAGAAAACTTCGGGGGGTCCGTTTTTGGGCATCCGGACTCCGAAAAAAACAAATAAATAGCCGTTTTCAAGCGTTTTTCTGCGCTGAATCCAAATACGGCCTCCGCTTTGCCCAAAACTCTTTCTAAAAATTCAACGGGGGTATCTGAATACACTCGGGGTCCAATCAATACACTGTGTCCATTTCTTGAGTCCAATACACCCCCACACACTCCCCTAGCATAGAATAGTCCTCCAAAACCTGCTGACCAAGCCATAAACCCTCAATAAAGATCCGGGTCATCACATCCTCCCCCACTAAAAGAAAGTTTCGTCCTCGAAACTAAAACAGCTAAAAAGGGAGTCTCAAAACTAGGGTAGGTATCCATCAACACCGTCTCCAGTTCCCAAGTCACTACTCACTCCCCGTGATTACTCCTCAACAACCATAATCACCAGTACGGCATGGTCCGATTGCACAATTCTCTCGTCATACGAGCCAGGATTTGCAACGGGAGTCCCTCGTACTCCAAACATTCACCAATCTCAAATGGAGCGAGTCAATCACGGGCGAGGGATCCAAAAGCACATCACCCCCGAGCTGAGACGTGAAAGAAAACTCAGAGACTCCAAAGAAAAAGGCTGGGGGAAAAAAGGGAGAAGAACAACACAACACACACATCAACAACACACCAAGGTGCCAACTCGACCAGTACAACCCAAAACAGCTCCATGCGATCATCCAAGAAGGGAAGAAGTTTCAACAAGCCGGGGTCATCACTCGGTCACTCTCAATTCTGACCATCCGAGTGGACTGTTCTACCACAGACTACCATCAAAAGAAAACCCCTAGGGGCACAACCTCGAGCCTTGGTCACTTCAACGGTTCCCCACACAGCGCCAGCTACGGAGTCAACAAACTCAATCCCAAATAACTCTTCTGCTCCGGGTATCTGCCACCACAGTGGCCCTAACGGGGTAGTACAGAATGCTCAACAATAACCCAACGGTAATTCCACAGTCGCTAATGAAGGGATCACTAAAACTCATAGATTTCTCTCCCAACACTGGAAATACTAGCATTGGCGCTGGTTTCAGCCTCATCATCCGATTGCCAAGCTCTCCCGACACTGCCCAGTCCAAGAAGCTCCTTACCTCAACAAATAACTGCCGGTCTCAGCCATTCTCACATAGCGTCCATTTTGGCCGGATTTCCACCACCGCCTCTCATGGCAAGAATAAGTAATCCAAGAAGATATGCTCTCGAAGCTAAAACTTGTACCACAACAACTTGGCATACAGCTTCTTCCTCACAGACCTTGTCACACCATCTACAAGTGCTCCACCAGCTCTAAACCATACAGAGATATGGTAAAATCAAAATATCCCAGAAGGATATCTCCAATAATCCATCCAAGAGTAGCTGGAATACACAATTCCTCAAATCTTAAAGACGACGGGGCATTAGTCATTCCATTGTCCTCCCTGTACTCATAATGCCCCTACCATGTCCTGAACACCATATTGGCGAAATACTCAGCTGTATGATTCCAAAAAGATACATGCATCACTAGCAACAACTGCCGGAGTATAATTCCAACAAAAGGTCCTAAATAATATCCGGACCTGCCTGGTCACCCCACACAAGGACCCTCACTGTCGTGTGCCAACGACGTGGCACTAGATCGAACAGACCCTCGATCCATCAGATCCTGCGACTGCGCCATCAGCTCTCTCAGCTTTACAGGTGATATCCAATGAGGTGCTATCGGGGTTGGCGTGGTTCCCTGAACCACGTCAATCGCAATCTCAATCTTCCTAACCGGCGGCATCATCATCAACTCTGGTGGAATCGCACCCGGGATCTCACGATAACAAGAATATCCTTGCGTCCCGGTGCCGCCGTAGGCACCTCTCTCATTGTCGCTGCAACCTGTGTGCTCTCACTGCACAACTAGCAAACTTCTATTGCCTGCCTCGCAGAAGATCATAGCCTTCTATCTCCGCAGTCAAACATCATGTGGCACTGGGCCAACCAATCCCACGCACTGGGTCAAACACCGAACAGACACAAATACCAATAAGTCTGCCGATACCACTCGAGATCTCAACTGCACTGGACATGATCCACAAACCTCCTCCACATGCACCACCCCAACAGGAACCTGTACCTCTAGTGCATGTGGTAACAAATCTACCTCTAGTCCATGCAGGAATGCACCATGCTCTAACTTCGACTGCTGTGATGAAATCACACCTGCGACGACCCGATCCACTGCCTTGGTGCCCTCCACCCAGGCAGCACAGTCTCAACCGCTCAATGTAGGTGGTCGTCACTTAATCTGCCTGAAAATCAAGGCTATCCACAAAAGGAGCACAATTCTCTGCCTTTGCTCACACTGAGGCGATGAATACGGTCTTCCGCAGACAATAAATCCACGCTACCGCTGCGCCACTCTGATAACGATGCTGATGCTGCCACCGGGGTCCACCTGACCTCTGACATCTCAGAAAATCCATTATTGCAATCGTCATATAACAAAACACAATTAATTCATGCAATTCCTCATTCAATTATCCTTACTCAGCTCACCCCTCAAGCACATCTATTGTACCCCAAACACGAATGTTATCCATCACAAGGGTAACCTTCCTTTGGGTAAGCTTTACATAATCCGTCCACAAGGATGTCCACCATCCAGGAAAGGAAAACGAAAGTGCCTCTGCCAGCCGATCTGTCCCCCAACACTTAGCGCCAGGCGCCTCTATCCAGAACTCGCCTCTGGCGGCAGATCCCTATCCAAAGGAACTACAATAGTACGCCCCATACACAATGCCTACTCCATCGAGGCATCCAAAATCCAAAATCCAAAACAGAGGGATCAAATAAACAAAAAGGGTATCCTGGTGCAATCCACTCCCAGTCGCACACATCCTATGCGCCTCGTCCATCAAAACTTGGAGCGCGCAGTTCAACAACTGCATAAACTATCTAGCACAAGGAGACTCTTAATTGATCACTCCATCACCACCAACCACGATTCTGACTCTAAAGGCTCCAACTCAAATCCAAGAATCGGGGTGGTTCATCTGCCAAAACTGGCTCCATCGATCGATGATGTTCCACAACTCATCGACTGTCAGCTATCCACCCCACCTCGGTGCCTCGGCACTGAACATTGGCACGGAGGGGGCTACTCGCTCAATCGGCGCTACAGAAATCACTGCCGCTGAGGATACTGTAACCAGGTGGTCTCAGGAGAAAAACACTATCGGGCTGCCCACTGCTCCGACAACTGTGTCACCCAGACCAGCGGCTCACTCTGTCGCTGATATACCTCAGACAATCCTGCCATCGGGGCCTGAAGCTCTCTAACCTCAATCCGGATATCCGGCCCCAAAATAATCTGCTTAAGCTCCACTGCTACGACGAATGCACACCAATCCGCACAACGCGTCGGGGAGACACCGCTCACCACGACCAACTGCACCACAGCACAAAACAAAACTCGACCCAATCCGGCGAGAGTCTAGAGCATGTCAACCGTTCCGCCGCATTATGTTGTCTGCAGCCAACATAATTGCTTAGGAGAATAAACATGCCAATCAACCATCCCATCACTCGGGAGAGGTATAAAACTCAATCAGGACTCTCGCTAAAAATCACGACTCTCACGAAGTCATCCTAGGGTCCAACCATAAGCCTAGGGTTTCTACAGTCCCAACTGACCTATCCCTAAGCTCTGATACCAACCTAATCTGTCACGCCCCGGGGTCGAAACTGCGACCCGGGCTCGCCAACAGATCCGCCACCTATGCTAAAACCCGCATGGGCGAAGCGTCTAACCTGCAAAAGATAGTACTATAGCTACACAAATATCAGAGCTGAAATAAAATGCTGTAGAATAAAATCCAATCACTGTACAACATGAAAAATAGTACAACATCCATCTACAATAATATAGATAATCATCATACAATGTCCTTAGTACAGCATCTCTCAACTAGAAAAGGAGATGAACTAAAACTATAGTACATCAGTCTCAACATCAGTCTCTTAAAATACAAAAGATCCCTCTCCAAATAAATAGTAAAAACCAGCCAACAGCTACCAGGAATCTCCAACCAGGGGATACAGCTACACTCCTCGGGTGGTAAGGATCTAGCTCGTGACTCCCTCGCCTCGAACAACAACCGACAGATCAGTAACTCCCACAGAGGACTCTGCAAAACAGGGGGAGAAAAAGAAAGGGAAAAAAACAATGGGGGTGAGAACCACTAGTAAACCAGTAGCCTCCCCCTGTGGGTAAAGCCTCAAGCTCCGGCGTACCCACTAAGTCTACTAGAGGCAAGAAAAGGGCAAGTGGTAAAGCTGTAAATAGAACTACTGAATAAAAAGGGAAACCACAACAAGTATGCCTCTAAATGCAATACCGAAGGAAATGACGGTATGAATGCATCAGAAAACAGTATCTGACCAAATAGACCCAATCTAGTGCCACCAGTAAAAACTGGTACGGCCTGCTCTGCTGTCGAACTCAAGAACTCAGTATGGTGCCCGGCGCTCGGCACGGTGTAAAGCCTACTCCGGAGTGGCACTCGAGGGGAGCGACCCACACGAGTATAGTATCTCTGTCATCAGTATCATAAATATCTCTGTCATCAGTACCTCGATATAGCAGGACTGGATCAAGACTATGATCAAAGTGGGAAACTCCGTCCACTAAAGAAACCCCAATCCCCAATCAGATGCAATAGTACTCAAAAGTGGGAAACACCATCCACTAGAGAAAACTGATACCCAATCTGATGCAATAGTAAATATCCGGTCAACCGCCCAAAGTTCGCAGTCACCGCAATAACCCACAACCCGCAATTGGGTAAAATAATCAGGATCCGGTCAACCGCCTACTGTCCGCGGTTGCCGCAATAACCCATAATCCAACATCAAGCACACCCTGTCACTAACCCTCAGATCCCGGCTACACTATCCCAAACCTCTGCTCGAACCCGAGCAACATGACTCAAAAGTCCAAATAAAAAGGAGAAAGAAAATAATCATGGTTTCTCCTAAGTCAAATCCCAATATGATAGTGTAGCAATAAAATAGTGGCCTATCTAGATGTCCAAATAAGCATGCAAAAGTCCTCAAGCAATGTGAAAGAGAGAGAATGTCCAATAACAGTTTTACATGTGTAATAATTAATATATCCGCATAAATATAACCATCAGGCAAAAATCATCAGTCGACTACACATGTATATGATCCCTGATCCATAATAAATCCCCAGAGTGAAACCCGCACATTGATGTGTCATTATGTCCCAACAATTAATCATTTAATCCACTTTCATAAAATCTAGGTGCTAATGTAGCATGTTGATTATCACTAATAAATTATTCCAATGATCATGTTCCAACAGCAATATTACCCCAATAATATCCCCAACATGCTATATCCACAAAATTAATCTCAGATGATAGGTTCACATTTTATAACAGTCAATCATGCATGATACTCAATCAATATGTTCAATAGTGGGGTTTTCTAATAAACTTAGTGAGTAAGTCAGATATAGAGGCAAGCAACAACCACCCACCTCAAAAAGCGCGCACAACACCAAAAGAGACCTCTCGCTGCCCGCTGTCCTCTAACACAGCAATCCATCGAAAACTGTGCCCCACTGCACAAAACATTGCGCACAATTAATCCCAAAACTGCACAATTCCTACTGTTCAAAATCAGCCCCAAAAATGGCTAAATATCACCTCTGTCCAGTCCTCAAGAAAATCCAAAAATTCACGGTCGCGTTCCTCGCGAAAAGTAGCCCCAAAACGACTGTTTAAACGCCCAGATCTGATACCTGTAGGCCAAGATAAAAATAAAACACCGTTGCATACTCAAAATCTCCACAGCAAAATTCCTGTAGCAATCTGTCCAAGAAAAACTTAATTATCACCTTCGAAACAATTTCCAAAAATCCTATAAAAATCACCACTGTGTTCCTCGCGACGAGTAGGTCAAAATCGAGTCCTGAAACGCCTTGATCCGATGCTCCTAGGCTGAGATATAAAATCGACAAGCCGGTGCTGTCCAGAATCCAACACAGAAAAATGGGGGTCAAAGATGCCTCGGGAAACGTGCCAAAAGTGTGAAACGGAGCGAAGCGATCAACACGAAAATCGAAGCCTTACCTATTAGGAACACACTGTCGAAGAAATCGTCCAAAAACTCCTCTTGGTTTGCTCACAGCGAATTTCCGACTGAAGTGTGACGGTAATGGGCCGAAATGGGGAGAAAACCGAGGCGAACTGTAAAATCGATATCGCCGTTGCCGAGCTTCCAGAAATTCCGGCAATCCACCACGAGCTCAAGGACATCAAGGGGAACAAACCCTCTTCAATGCCCTCTCTCTCGTTCTCTCTCTAACTCTCGGAAAAAGCAGAAGAAGAGGGGAGGGGAGGCCTATTTATAGGCCAACTAAAACAAATGGGGAAATGACCCCTGTGTCCCCGGTTTCGGGCGCCCGAATCTTTCGGGCCCCCGAAACCGAGCGCACACAGTGGCCCGGCCCAAGGCGGCCCACTCCGCACACGGGATCCGGTCGGACAGCGCGCCCGTCCGACCCGCCCCGGTGTGCGACGCGTGTCCCCCGCACAGGGGACAGCGCACCCGGCGAACCGGGCGCCGCCACGTGCCCCCCTGCTGGGGAGGCGGGGTGGGTGGCGCCACCCAGTAGCGTGGCGCCACGTGGCGGGCTTTTCCGCCCGTCACGCCAGCCGCGCGTGCCTGCGCGCCTGCGCCCGCGTGCGCGTACGGCCGCAGGCGCGTACCCGCGGGTGCACCGCGCGCACTGCGCCGTCCAATCCGGGGCCGCCACGTGGCGCGCCCCGGTGCACCGTGCGCCGCGCCCCTGCCCCCCGCCTGCCCGGCCTGCCCGCTCTGCCCGCGCGGTCCATGCACCGCGCGCGCTGCACCGGCCCAACCGGCGCCTGCCACGTGGCCCGCCGGTTCACCGTGCACCGGCGGCCCGCTCCGTGGACCGAGAGCCGTGCGCCGGCCTAATTAGAAGCCACCACGTGTCCAGGCGGTCCACGGCTTCCCCCCATGCACCATTTTGCGCAGAAAACTTCGGGGGGTCCGTTTTTGGGCATCCGGACTCCGAAAAAAACAAATAAATAGCCGTTTTCAAGCGTTTTTCTGCGCTGAATCCAAATACAGCCTCCACTTTGCCCAAAACTCTTTCTAAAAATTCAACGGGGGTATCCGAATACACTCGGGGTCCAATCAATACACTGTGTCCATTTCTTGAGTCCAATACACCCCCACACACTCCCCTAGCATAGAATAGTCCTCCAAAACCTGCTGACCAAGCCATAAACCGTCAATAAAGATCCGGGTCCTCACTAATTTCAATACCTCGCGCTCGTCCAAGCCGTCGAGGAAGTCTTTTTCTTTTTATCGAGATGGATGAAGAGGTCATTGGTGCTTTTCCTTTATCCATGGCAGTTTTTCCTTTTGATGTGTCAGAGGTCTTCCGCGTTAACTTAGCGGGCGTCGTTTCCTCGTTCATTAATTCGTCCCAATTCACTTCATCCTTTTCTGATTTGGTCTCTGAATCTTCAACAAGAAGACTTTCTCCCCTTTTAAAAGGTTTCTTTGCCCTCTTCAATTTATTAGTTGCTCTCGTGTGCACCATTGCAACCAAAAGGAAGATTATCCATGCAAACGCCATTGTTGCTATTCAAACTCAAGAATCTGTGAGCAACAACTCAAGAACACGAGAAATTGTTTACTTTCAAAAATTAGAAAAATTGTACCTAAACAATCATTATCGTGTAGAGAGACTAAGAATCAAATTAGTTTTCCAAAAAGAATTTTAACAATAGATCAATCCCATGATTTTCAAAAATTCCTATTATATGCCCTAAAACCGAATTTTTAGAAATTGAAGCCTAAAAATCCGTTAATCAGGAGAATACCTAGCATATAATCAAAACTAATCTACCCAGAGTTCTTATTTCAAAAGAAATTTGATCAAAAACCAATCCAAAACGAAAAAGATACAAAATTTTCATCACGTTTTGAGGAAAAACATGAAAAACTGTGAAAAACCGAGATTTTGATCAAGAAAACTTACTTAGAATCGAAGAACTTGAGTTTGGAAGCCTCCAAAATGGATGAATTCTAGAGAGAGATGCTCTGGAGACTTAGGAACAAAAGATTGAAGTAAAAAGAAATCAAAACCCTATTGTTCTTTATAAAACCCTAGCCGCGATCCGGATCGGATCGTGAATCCAGCCCGGATCGGCTACCCGCAGGAAATACCTGCGTTCAGGATCCGGATCGGCTTGTCCAGTCCGGATCGGCTCCAACTTTTTCTTCAGAATAATTTAGAAAAATTCTACAAAATCCAGAAAAAGTATGTAAGCACTTTTGTGTATCAACTTTAAATGAAATTCATCGTTTCATACAACAAGAAATAGATTATGTCAAATCTATCAACAATATCCAACAAATGAAACGAAAATTTATAAAAATTAAATCCCTTAAAGTTGAACAACTTCAATCACATCTAACATGATCTTATGAGTAATGCCTTTATCAAATCATCAATTTGGTAAAGAAAATAAAATACCAAGATCAATAGATGTCTGAAATCCCAGATAAGTTAGATAATATATCTAGTCAATTTATTGTAAGGAGTGGCTCTTTGAGCATCTTTCAATAAAATCCCCACCTTATACCAACCTTGGAATTTGACAGAGTCAAGTATTCCAAAAAGCATTTTATTTAATCAACTCGAACAACCATGCTTGGTATACATGTGGTAGCTGCACACAGTACTCGGACGGCCGAGGTGGTAGCTCTTTCCTCCATGTGGTGGTAGTTTTCACACTCCTCATTGGGATGTAACTCTTTCCACATCTTTTGAGCATAACACTTTTTCTTTGACTCCCCCTCAATTGGCTATCAATTATTTAAAATATAAAGTATTCAACCAAAAATTGATCTCAATTTCATACTCGACTCAATTGTCAAATAAGAAAAAAACTAAACCAAGAGATCATTTGAGAGAGAAATTGACTTTGATCAAAACAAAGATGATTTAATTGACATAAATGATCATTGCATCAAATGAATTATTATGATTGTGAGGACCTGGATCCCCACGACGAGATTACTGGTTGATCAGCAGCTCCTGGTGGCCTGGGTGGCGTGTCGGTGGCGTTTGTGCACCAATTGGACACTTGTGTTGGACTCAGTGTGATTAATGGATCACGAGAGTAGTCTGATGGCCCCATTGAATGCTTAGAAGTGGTTTCGCGCGCAATGGATATTAAAATTGGACTCGGGGCGAAGTTTGGATAAAGGATCACCTCTCCGGTTGCCTTCGGGAATTTTTAGAGTTGGAATTTGGCAAATCGGACTTCAGAATTGGACCCGGCGCAGAAATCGGATCAAGTGGGCTATCCGGGGGCATTCGGCAAATTTTCGGATGAGAATTTGGAGAAATGGACATCGTTTTTGGATTCAGCGCGCGAAATCATTGAGAATGGACTATTTACTTGCTTTTTTCGGAGCCCGGGTGACGCGCACGTTTTTCAAGGCGCGTGCGTGATTTCTGAGTCGGCACGGATCCCGAGGTGGCGCGCGGCTCGAGGCGGGGGTACGGCGCGGGGGTAGTTGCAGGCGCGCTGGGAAAGCGCGCCTTCAGCGCTGCGGGATCGCGGAGGGGCCGCCACGTGGCAGGCCCCCACTGGCGCCCGCGCGGGAGTGGATGCGCTCCCGTGTGGCGGTCGGGTGTCCCGCGCGCGTGTAGCGCGCGGGTGCGGCGCCCGCGTGGCACGCGGGGCGCGCGCCGCGTGGCGCTGGGGTGTGCGCCTGCGCCTGGCGCGCGCGCCCAGGTGCGGTGGACCTCCTGGCAGCGGGCCCCTTGGGGCGGTGCACCGTGGACCCGGTCCACGGGAGCCTCCCCTCCTCTCTTTCTTCTCTTCTTCTTCCTTTTCCTCCCCGCACGCCATTTTCTTCTCCCCTTTTTCTTCTTCTCAACCGAGCGAGAGAGGGTGAGCGGGAGGGGTTTTGGTCAGGTGCGGCGGTGCGCCGTGGACCTCGCGGAGCGCGCGAGGAGTTCCAATGGGTCTGTTGGGCGGTGCGACGCAGTCGAGGTAGGCTCCGTGCGTTAATTTTGCGGTCTTGTTAGCACAGTTTTGAGGCATCCTTTTGGACATTGGATTTGACCCCTTGCTCTTATCTGTGTTAGGGACCGTGTTTTGGTGCACCGTTTTGCGTGCGGACTCCGGCGGCGTGCACCGTTTTGCGTGCGGACTCCGTTTTGCGTGCGGACTCCGGCATTGTGCTCCGTTTTGCGTGCAGACTCCGTTTTGCATGCGGACTCCGGCACCGTGCTCCGTTTTGCGTGCGGACTCCGGCATCGTGCTCCGTTTTGCGTGCAGATTTGAGGTGCGTGCACCGTTTTGCGTGCGGGTTTTTAATGGCGTACATCATTTTGCGTGCAGGTTTGGTGGCCGCGCATCGTTATGCGCGAGGACTCGTGTGTGTGCACCGTTTTGCGTGCAACTTGGTGTACGAGACTCGGATTGAAGTGTGCCTTTACACTCTTTGGATCTACGCGTCGCAAGGATTACCGTCGTGTTCTTCGGGGAATTTTCTGAGATTCGCCCGAAGGTATACTTCTTTCCCCTTTACTGTGCAGGGTATTACAGTTGTGTTTGTTGTGGACTTTCGCGCTCACCGCGTTGTGGAATTTGTAACTCGGCCTCCGGGACTCAGATTTTGACGTGCAGGTACTCGTTTCGAAGGTCTCGACGCGACGATCGTGACAGTATTTTTGATGGATTTTTTAGAGTCCGTTCTGCAGGTAAAAATTACACATCTTTGGGGCTGGTTTCAGCAGATGGTGTACACTTGGATGTTTTAGCATAAAGTGTAACTTTGGACCTCTTGTTGTACCCAGGAGGGTTCGTGAGTGTTTTCGGAACACTGCTTGGAGCCGAGGTTTGCGCGACATGTGCCATGGATACGAGTTCAGCGGATTGTGCGTGCAAGTGGCCACACTCTTCACCGACTCCAGGTTTGCCCTGGATTGAGCACTTCAGGTGGGTAAGCTTAATTTAGTAACTGTATAAGGTTTTTATATCATGGTGAATGTAAGTGCACATGTGGGGATATCACCCCTCTATGATTGATAACAGGCGTATTTGATGTACAACCGATATGAGCGAGAGGTAAGCAAGGAATGGCCCATTTGGGTGAGATTGGTATACCATAGTAGGAATGTTTTAGCATGCTTTACTAATATATGCTTCACCCACTTTTATTATTTCTGAGAACAAAGCATGCGTGCATGGACATGTAGTTAGGCCATCTTTTACCGCTGCACTACTTTTGGAACTTGACTTAGGAGAAACCATGTTATCCTTTTCTCCTTCTTTGTTAGTCAGGTGGTCTGTGTTGCTCAGGTTCGAGCAGGGGTTCTGGGTAGTGTAGTCGGGACTTGGTGTCTGGGACAGGTTGGATTAGTGTGGGGCTTTGCGGCAACCGCGGACATTGGGCGGTCGACCGGATATTTATTTATGCACCAGATTGGGTATCTGATTTCCTTAGTGGTTAAGCTTTCCCACTTTGATCGGAGTGTGCGACCGTGCCGGTCAGGAGCCGGTCTATCACTTATTTTGGGTGCGACCGTACCGGTCAGGAGCCGGTCTATCACTTATCTTGGGTGCGACCGTGCCGGTCAGGAGCCGGTCTATCACTTATTTTGGGTGCGACCGTGCCGGTCAGGAGCCGGTCTATCACTTATTTTGGGTGCGACCGTGCCGGTCAGGAGCCGGTCTATCACTTATTTTGGGTGCGACCGTACCGGCCAGTAGTCGGTCTGTCACCTATTTTGGGATGCGACCGTACCGGTCAGTAGTCGGTCAGTATTCCCGTAGATAAGTTCGACAGCAGAGCAGGCAGTACCAGTATTTCTGGCGTCTCTAGATTGGGTCTATTACAGACGTTTACTTTACTGTTACACTCGTGTCAGGGGGACCGAGTGGAGTCTAGTAGCCGTGTTTAGACCAGTGCTAGTGTTGTTGGGAACCGTTTGGGGATACGGTGGTCCCAAGGTCATTGTGAGTTGTTGACCGTGGCATAGGCAGGCAGGCAGGCATAGCAGGCATAGGCAGGCATGGCAGGCATAGGCAGGCATAGCAGGCATAGGCAGGCATGGCAGGCAATAGGCAGGCAGGCAGGCATAGCAAGCATAGGCAGGCATGGCAGGCATGGTAGGCATAGGCAGGCAGAGCAGGCATGGCAGGCATAGGCAGGCATAGCAGGCATAGGCAGGCATGGCAGGCAATAGGCAGGCATAGCAGGCATAGCAGGCATGGCAGGCATAGGCAGGCATAGCAAGCATAGAGGCATGTTAGCTGTTGAGAGTCTCCAGCTTCCTTATTTCAGTCTTTACGGCTTTAGTTAGTTTTTGTCTCTTGAGGACTTAGTGGGCAGACCGTCGGGTCTGGCGGTATTACCCACTGAGAACTCCCTTTTTGGTGTAGTTCTCACACCCTTTGGGGGTTTTCCCCCTTCTTTTTCCTTCCTCTCCTTTGTTTTGCAGAGTCTTAGCGGGTGTTGCTGATTCTGCGGTTGTTGATCGGGCGAGGGAGTCGCGAGCTAGATCCCTACCCATGTTTGGATAGTAGCGGTACCCCTTCAGAGGAGAGCTTCAGTAGATTAGTTGTTTTATTTCCTCTTTTGAGAGACTGTTGTAGTGAGGATGATATGTATCGAGAGCCTGTACACTATTGTATTTATTGGAGATACCTCCCTGTTGAGCTATGAGTTCTGTATCTGAGGATTTTGTACGATTGTCATTTTTGGGAGGTGGACATTGTTGCATCATTTCCAGTTGTACAGTGATTGATTTTAGTTATACAGCAGACTTTATTTATTTATAGCTCTGATATTATGTTTAGCTGTAGTACTTTTCTTGCAGGTAGGACGCTTCGCCTATGCAGGCTGGCATAGGTGGTGGATCTGTTGGCGAGCCCGGGTCGCAGTTTCGACCCCGGGGTGTGACAGATTAGAGTGGTATCAGAGCCTAGGTTGTAGGTCATGGTGGACTTAGAAACCCTAGGCTTATGGTTTGACCCTTGGTTGACTTCGTGAGAGTCGTGATTTTAGCGAGAGTCCTGATTGAGTTTTACACTTCTCCCAGGGGACGGGACGAGTGATTGGCATGTTATTTCTCCTAAGTGATTATGTTAGCTGCAGACAACATAATGCTGTGGAACGGGTAACATGCTTTAGACTTTCGCTGGATTGGGTCGAGCGCTGTTGTGTGCTGTTTTGTGGTTTCGTCGTGGCGAAAGGTGTCTCCCCGACGCTGGGTTTTGACCCGTGTGCATCCTGTCATAGCAATTGAGCTTGAGCAGTTGGTTTTGGGCCGGATACCCGGATCGAGGTCAGAGAGTTCCGGAGCCGGATGACAGGATCGTCTGAGGCCTATCAGCGGCAGAGCGAGCGAGCAGCTGGTTTTAGTGACACAGTTGTCGGAGCAGCAGGCAGCTCGACAGTGCTTCCTTTTGAGACCACCCGGTTGCAGTATCCTCAGGGGTGGGGATTTCTGTGGCACCGATGGAGTGAGTAGCCCCTCTGTGCCAATGTTTAGTGCCGAGGCACCGAGGCAGGGTGGATAGTTGACAGCTGGTGAGCTGAGGGGACGCGATCGATCTATTGAGCCAGATTTGGCAGATGAACCACCCCGACTCGTAAGATTGAGTTTGGAGCCTTTGGAGGCAGAGTCGTGGTTGGGGGTGATGGAGTGATCAATTGAGAGCCTCCCTGTGCTAGAGAATTATTGGCAGTTATTAAACTGCGCGCTCCAGGTTCGAGGGACGAGGCGCATCGGATATGTGGCTGGGAGTGGATTGCGCCAGGATACCTTTTAGTTCATTTAGTCCCTCCGTTATAGGTTTTGACGCCTCGTTGGAGTAGGCATTGTGTATGGAGCGAGGCGCTGCAGTTCCCTTGGATAGGGATCTGCCGCCATGGGTGAGTTCTGGATTTAGGCGCTTGACGCCGGGTGATGGAGGACAGATCGGCCGGCAGAGGCATTTTGATTTCTTTTTCCAAGGTATTGGATTTCTAAGATATCAGGGATCGAGTGGACCCCGATGGCATGTCGGCGTCTTTATAAGAGTGGCGCAGCGGTAGTGTGGATTTGTTATCTGCGGAGGACCATATTCGTCGCCTCAATGTGAGCAGAGGCAGAGGTCGGGCTCCCTATGTGGTTAATCAAGATATGTTATGACAGACCGAACGACGATCACTTGCATCGAGCGGATGAACCTGTGCCGCCCGGGTGGAGGGCGCCACGGTAGTGGATCGAGTTATCGCAGGTGCGATTTCATCACAGCAGTCGGAGTTAGAGCATGTTGCATTCCTGCATGGACTAGAGGCAGATTTGTTACCACATGCACTAGAGGTATAGGTTCCTGCTTGTGTTGTGCATGTTGAGGAGGCTTGTGGATCACGTCCAATACAGCTGAGGCCGCGAATTGTACCGGCAGGCTTATTGGTAATTGCGGTGGTTCGGTGTTTCGACCCAGTGCTTGGATTTGGATTGGTACAGTGCCACAGGATGTCATACTGCAGATAGAGAGGACTTTGACCTTCTGCGAGGCAGACGAGAGGGGGGCTTGATGGTTGAGATTACTAGAGCACACAGGTTTTAGCGACAGTGTGAGAGGTGCTTTTGGCGGCACCGGGATTTAAGGATATCTCTGTTGCCCACGAGATCCCGGGTGTGATTTCACCTGAGTTGTTTGTGATGCCGCCGGTTAGGGAGATAGAGATTGCGTTTGTCATGGTTCGGGGAACCGCGCCACCCTCGACAGCACCTCATTGGATGTCGCTTGTAGAGCTGAGAGAGCTGATGGCGCTGTTGCAGGATCTGATGGATCGAGGGGTCTGTTTGACCTAGTGCCACGCCGTTGATAGACGGTGGTGATGCCACGCCGTTGATAGACGGTGGTGATGCCACGTCGTTGATACACGACTGTGAGGGTCCTTTTATGGTTCGAGGGTAGACTGGTCCGGGTGGTATCTAGGACCTTTTGATGGAGTTGTACTCCGGCAGTTATAGTATGGTGCGAGTACCTACTTGGAATCGGACAGCCGAGGATCTTGCCTAGATGGTGTTCAGGACATGGTAGGGCGTTATGAGCTCATAGTGAGGCCAAGTGGATTGATTAATGCCCTGCCACTCTTATGATTTGAGGAATTGTGCTCCAGCTATACTTGATTGGATGGGTAACAAGATCCTCCAGGGATATTTTTACCCCCAGAGCGACTTGGGGCATGAGGAGCACTTGTGGATGTGCTATAATGCTTAGGTGAAAGAAGTTGTATGCCAGATTATTGAGATACAAGTTTTAGCTTCAGAAGCATACCTTTTGGGTCACATTGTGTTAGCCGTAGGGGTGGCGGTGGAAACCCGGCCAATATGGATATTATTTGGGAATTGGCCGAGGTCGACAATTATTGTCAAGGTAAGGAGCTTCTTGGACCGGGCAGTTCCAGGAGAGCTGGCTGGGGTTGAGCTTGATGATTCCACAGCTGGCGCTGTGTTGACTGTTGAGGCAGACATGGCGTGTGGTTGTGTCCTTGAGGGTTCCTTTTGATGGTAGACCGTGGCTGAGTAGTTCACTCGGATGGTCAGGATTCGGGATGTGACCGAGTGAGGACCCTTGTTTGTGAGGGCTTCTTTCTTTCTTGGATGATTGCGGGGATGTGTTTCGGATTGCCTTGGTTGAGTTGACACAGGTTGTGATTGGGTGTGTGTTGCACTGGCGATTATCTTGTTTCCCCCAACTTTGGATGGAACCCCTGTTGTGTTTCATGTCTCAGCTCAGGAAGGTTATGTTTTGGATCCCTCGCCCGTGATTGACTCGCCCCATTTGAGATCTAGGAATGTTTGGAGTACGAGGGAAGCCCGTCGCGAATTCTGGCTCGAGAGATAAGAGGATTGCGCAACTAGGCCATGCCGTACTGGCTGTGTTGTTGTTGTTGAGGAGGAATCACGGGGAGTGAGAGGTGACTTGGGAAGCTAGAGACAGTGCTGTTGAGTACTTACCCTTGGGTTTGTGACTCCTGGTGGAATTGAGCTAGTTTCGAGGATGAAACTTTCTTTAGTGGGGGAGGATGTGAGGACCTGGATCCCCACGACGAGATTACTGGTTGATCAGCAGCTCCTGGTGGCCTGGGTGGCGTGTCGGTGGCGTTTGTGCACCAATTGGACACTTGTGTTGGACTCAGTGTGATTAATGGATCACGAGAGTAGTCTGATGGCCCATTGAATGCTTAGAAGTGGTTTCGCGCGCAATGGATATTAAAATTGGACTCGGGGCGAAGTTTGGATAAAGGATCACCTCTCCGGTTGCCTTCGGGAATTTTTAGAGTTGGAATTTGGCAAATCGGACTTCAGAATTGGACCGGCGCGGAGGAATCAGATCAAGTGGGCTATCCAGGGGCATTCGGCAAATTTTCGGATGAGGAATTTGGAGAAATGGACATCGTTTTTGGATTCAGCGCGCGAAATCGTTGAGAATGGACTATTACTTGCTTTTTTCGGAGCCCGGGTGCTGACGCGCACGTTTTTCGAGGCGCGTGCGTGATTTCCGAGTCGGCACGGATCCCGAGGTGGTGGCTCGGATCCCGAGGTAGCGCGCGGCTCGAGGCGGGGGTACGGCGCGGGGGCAGTTGCAGGCGCGCTGGGGAAGCGCGCCTTCAGCGCTGCGGGGATCGCGGAGGGGCCGCCACGTGGCAGGCCCCCACTGGCGCCCGCGCGGGAGTGGATGCGCTCCGTGTAGCGGTCGGGTGTCCCGCGCGGTGTAGCGCCCGGGTGCGGCGCCCGCATGGCACGCGGGGCGCGCGCCATGTGGCGCTGGGGTGTGCGCCTTGCGCCTGGCGCGCGCGCCAGGTGCGGTGGACCGCCTGGCAGCGGGCCCCTTGGGCGATGCACCGTGGACCCGGTCCACGGGAGCCTCCCCTTCTCTCCTTTCTTCTCTTCTTCTTCCTTTTCCGCCCCGCAGCCATTTTCTTCTCCCTTTTTCTTCTTCTCCAACCGAGCGAGAGAGGGTGAGCGGGAGGGTTTTGGTGAGGTGCTGGCAGTGCGCCGTGGACTCGCGGCAGCGTGCGAGGTGTTCCAATGGGTCGGTTTGGGCGGTGCGACGCAGTCGAGGTAGGCCTCGTGCGTTAATTTTGCGGTGTTGTTAGCACAGTTTTGAGGCATCCTTTTGGACATTGGATTTGACCCCTTGCTCTTATCTGTGTTAGGGACCGTGTTTTGGTGCACCGTTTTGCGTGCGGACTCCGTCGGCGTGCACCGTTTTGCGTGCGGACTCCGTTTTGCGTGCGGACTCCGGCACCGTGCTCCGTTTTGCGTGCGGACTCGGCACCGTGCTCCATTTTGCGTGCGGACTCCGGCATCGTGCTCCGTTTTGCGTGCAGCTTCGAGGTGCGTGCACCGTTTTGCGTGCGGGTTTTTAATGTCGTACTCGTTTTGCGTGCAAGTTTGGTGGCCGCGCATCGTTATGCGCGACGAGGACTCGTGTGTGTGCACCGTTTTGCGTGCAACTTGCTGTACGAGACTCGGATTGAGGTGTGCCTTTACACTTTTGGATCTACGCGTCGCAAGGATTACCTCGTGTTCTTCGGGGAATTTTTGAGATTCGCCCGAAGGTATACTTCTTTCCCCTTACTGTGCAGGGTATTACAGTTGTGTTTGTTGTGGACTTTCGCGTCCACCGCGTTGTGGAATTTGTAACTCGGCCTCCGGGACTCGGATTTTGACGTGCAGGTACTCGTTTCGAAGGTCTCGACGCGCGATCGCGACAGTATTTTTGATGGATTTTTCAGAGTCAGTTCTGCAAGTAAAAATTGCACATCTTGGGGCTGGTTTCAGCAGATGGGTACATTGGATGTTTTAGCATAAAGTGTACTTTGGACCTCTTGTTGTACCTAGGAGGGTTCGTGAGTGTTTTCGGAACACTGCTTGGAGCCGAGGTTGGCGCGACAGTGCCATGGATACGAGTTCAGCGGATTGTGCGTGCAAGTGGCCACGCCCTTCACCGACTCCAGGTTTGCCCTGGATTGAGCACTTCAGGTGGGTAAGCTTAATTTAGTAACTGTATAAGGTTTTATATCATGGTGAATGTAAGTGCACATGTGGGGATATCACCCCTCTATGATTTGATAATAGGCGTATTTGATGTACAACCGATATGAGCGAGAGTAAGCAAGGAATGGCCCATTTGGGTGAGATTGGTATACCATGTAGGAATGTTTTAGCATGCTTTACTAATATATGCTTCACCCACTTTTATTATTTCTGAGAACAAAGCATGTGGCATGGACATGTAGTTAGGCCCTTTTACCGCTGCACTACTTTTGGAAACTTGACTTAGGAGAAACCATGTATCCTTTTCTCCTTCTTTGTTAGTCAGGTGGTCTGTGTTGCTCAGGTTCGAGCAGGGGTTCTGGGTAGTGTAGTCGGGACTTGGTGTCTGGGACAGGTTGGATTAGTGTGGGGCTTTTGCGGCAACCGCGAACATTGGGCGGTCGACCGGATATTTATTTATGCACCAGATTGGGTATCTGATTTCCTTAGTGGTTAAGCTTTCCCACTTTGATCGGATGGAGTGTGCGACCGTGCCGGTCAGGAGCCGGTCTATCACTTTTTTGGGTGCGACGTGGTCAGGAGCCGGTCTATCAATTATCTTGGGTGCGACCGTGCGGGTCCGAGCCGGTCTATCACTTATTTTGGGTGCGACCGGCCGGTCAGGAGCCGGTCTATCACTTATTTTGGGTGCGACCGTGCCGGTCAGGAGCGGTCTATCACTTATTTTGGGTGCGACCGTGCCGGTCAGGAGCCGGTCTATCACTTATTTGGGTGCGACCGTACCGGCCAGTAGTCGGTCCGTCACCTATTTTGGGAGCGACCGATTCCACCGTACCGGTCAGTAGTCGGTCAGTATTCCGTAGATAAGTTCGACAGCAGAGCAGCAGTACCATTATTTTCTGGCGTCTCTAGATTGGGTCTATTACAGACGTTTACTTTACTGTTACATCGTGTCAGGGGGGACCGAGTGGAGTCTAGTAGCCGTGTTTAGACCAGTGCTAGTGTTGTTGGGAACCGTTTGTGGGGATACGGTGGTCCCAAGGTCATGTGAGTTGTTGACCGTGGCATAGGCAGGCAGGCAGGCATAGCAGGCAAGAACAGGCATGGCAGCATCGGCAGCGCATAGCAGGCATAGGCAGGAATGGAGGCAAATAGGCAGGTAGGCAGGCATAGCAAGCATAGGCAGCATGGCGGCATGGCAGCATGGAAGGCATAGGCAGCCATAGCAGGCATGGAGGCAATAGGCAGGCATAGCAGGCATAGCATGCATGGCAGGCATAGGCAGGCATAGCAAGCATAGAGGCATGTTAGCTGTTGAGAGTCTCTGCTTCCTATTCAGTTTTACGGCTTTGGTAGTTTTTGTCTCTTGAGGACTTAGTGGGCAGACCGTCGGGTCTGCGGTCTTACCATGAGAACTCCTTTTGGTGTAGTTCTCACACCCTTTGGGGGTTTTCCCCCTTCTTTTTTCCTTCCTCTCCTTTGTTTTGCAGAGTCTAGCGGGTGTTGCTGATTCTGCGGTTGTTGATCGGGCGAGGGAGTCGGCGAGCTAGATCCCTACCCATGTTTGGGTAGATCGCGGTACCCATTTCAGAGGAGAGCTTCAGTAGATTAGTTGTTTTATTTCCTCTTTTGAGAGACTGTTGTACGTGAGATGATATGTATCGAGGCCTGTACACTATTGTATTTATTGGAGATACTTCCTGTTGGAGCTATGAGTTCTGTATCTGAGTATTTTGTACGATTGTCATTTTGGCGGGGAGCGGACATTGTTGCATCATTTCCAGTGTACAGTGATTGATTTAGTTATACAGCAACACTTTATTTATTTCAGCTCTGATATTATGTTTAGCTGTAGTACTTTTCTTGCAGGTAGACGCTTCGCTATGCAGGTGGCATAGGTGGCGGATCTTTGGCGCGCCCGGGTCGCAGTTTTCGACCCCGGGGCGTGCCAATGTATCCAAAGCATAATAAATTTCTAAATAAACGAAAAGATGCT
>JAQNDB010003685.1:0-28041 GCA_029204045.2 Tillandsia leiboldiana
TTGTGAGTGATGACAGAGCAGGCAGTGCCAGTATTTCCTGGCCCTCTGATTGGGTTTTCTTTGGGCAGTCAGCTTTATAGTTGCATATATACAGTTATCTTTTGGCACTGCATTTAGAGGCATAGTAGTGGTAGTTCCTTTTCCAGCAGTCTTTATTATATACCACTGTTCTTTTCTTTGCCTCTTTATTCCCAGTGGGTGCGTCAGCATTAGAGATTTTACCCACTAGGGGAGGCTACTGGTTGTCTAGTAGTTCTCACCCCCATTATTGTTTTCTGTCCTCCTTTCCCTTTGTTTTGCAGAGTCATCTGTGGGAGCTGCTGGGCCTTCAGCGGCAGATCGAGGTAAAAGGATCGCCGACTAGCTAGACCGTCTGCCCCAAGTGAGAGACTAGCGAGGTTTTTATTATACCCCCTTTTGTATCTCAGACTTCAGTAGTTTCCTTTTGGGTCTGGCTTTGGCCAGCTTGTTGTATATTTATGGTGAGCTGGGAGTATATTGTACTTTTATTTCAGCTTGTAGCTTAGTTCAGTCTGATATTACTTTTAGTTCTTTTAGTTCAGCTCTGTTTATGCTCTTTTATTGTATATTATCTATCTGAGCAAGGTTACCAGCGCTTCGTCCACATAGAAAATTCTGTGTGCACGGCGAATCTGTTGGCGGGGCCCGGGTTCCGGTTTATACCCAGGGCGTGACAGATTAAGTTGGTATCAGAGCTTATGGATAGGTCAGTTGGGACTTAGGAAACCCTAGGCTTTTGGCAGGCCCTAGGATGATAGGGCGCGAGAGGCGTGACACTTCGCGAAAGTCGTTGATTTATTTATTGGACTCTTCCAGTGAGTGAGATGGATCGACATACCCAATTTCTGGTGGACCGTTATGTTGGCTGCAGACAACATAAAGTCGCAGAAATTGGGGGATGTCTTTGACTTTCGCTAGATTGGGTCGTGTGGGGTTATGTTACTTATTCGTGATTTCTTGTGGCAGGATGCCTCCCCGACGTCGGATCCCTACTCGGGGTGTCCCGTTTCCCCCTGATGTGCCAGAGCAGCCTACACCCCCCGAGCTTACTGAGTTGAGGGCCTTGGTGGCCCAATTGGCGGAGGGTCAGCGCCGCCAGGGGCAGAGGATCGATCAGCTGCTTGCTCAGAGAGAGGCACCGCCCCCAGCTGTTCCTGAGGCCCTTGTGCCTCCTGTTACACCTTTTGTGCCGTCAGCGCCATCTTCGAGTAGCGGGGCTCCTGGAGCTATTCAGCCTTTGACTGCGGAGGAGGAGCAGGATATCGCTAACAAACTCTCCAAGTTTGTTCAGCGGGGACCCCCTAGATTCTCAGGGCGGGATGCGCAGCCCTGGGCTGTTGGGAGATGGCTTTCTGCGATGGAGAAGCTTTTTCGGGACTTCTTCATCGACCCGAGGTATCGAGTGCACATGGCGGTGCACTGTTTGGACGGAGATGCTGATTTTTGGTGGCAGCGGGTAGAGCCCCTGGAGTTCCGGATTACTCGGCAGCTGCCTTGGGAGGAGTTCCGACGGATGGTGCTGGACACCTATTTTTTCGACCAGTGTGAAGAAGAAGTTGGAGGACGACTTGAAGAACCTGCAGCAGGGCGATCGATCGGCTCATGCCTATTTCCAGGAGTTCACGGAGTTGCTGAACTGTGTGCCCTTCGTCGCTCGTGACGGTCCGCACCAGGTTGAGTTGTTCGAGGGAGGCCTCCGTCCAGAGATTTATACACTGGTGCATGCTCAGAGATTTCAGACTCTGGAGGCAGCCGCAGAGCATGCACAGTGGGTGGAGAGAGGTGATCAGGTGGTGGCTAGACAGAGGGCGCGTTCGCTCCGAGCTCCGACAGAAAGCGACCAGCCCAGGACGAAGGGGGATAGGCCAGTACTTGGAGGCCGCCCCGACCGCCACCCGCCTCAGTTCCCAGGCCATGGGCGTTCGGAGCGGCGAGGGCCTAGTGGGTCCCAGAGGCCCCCGCAGCAGCAGCAGCAGCAGCAGAGATCGCAGTCGTCGCAGCGCGGGTCTCAGCGGCAGCCACAGCGACAGCGACAGTCTCAGCAGCAGCAGTCCCGACAGTCACGGGCTCCCAGTAGTTGTATCTTCTGTGGAGGTCCGCACTTTCCCGGCACTTGCGACCAGCGGTGGGGTCGCTGCTACGGATGTGGACAGCCAGGGCACATTCGAGCTGCGTGCCCCTTTTCGACCTCAAGCCGCTCCTTCTTCAGCATCTGCCCCAGCATCATCGCAGCAGCGGTCGACGGCTCAGCGGCCTTTTGCTCTAGCGAGTAAGCCATCTTCTTCCCATTCCACCGATTATCGCCCTCCAGCTCAGAGTGGGCGAGTGTATGCTGCACAGGTAGAGGATTCTTCAGCAGCGGACCATGTGGTGGCAGGTATCACCTTACTCTCTGGCATTAGGACTCGTACCTTATTTGATACTGGAGCATCACATTCTTTCATTAGTAGATCTTTTGCATCATTACATGGGTTAGAGGTAGGATTTTTGCCACGTGCACGAGAGGTTCAGATTCCCGATCACACTTTGCACGTGGAGGAGTGTTGTTGGTCCTGCCCGATGCAGATCGAGTCCTGGATTATGCCAGCAGACCTGTTGGTCTTGAGACAGCTGAGGGAATTTGATGTGAGTCTTGGGATGGACTGGCTGGCTCGGTATTTCGCGACTATGACTGTGCCGCGAGGACTGTCACTTTTAGAGAGCCAGGCCAGGAGATGTTTGTATATCGGGGATGTCAGAGTGCTTTCTTTGCCTCTGTGGTTTCGACTTCCCGAGCGAGGCGGATGATTCATCGAGGATGTGTAGCCTTTTGGCTAGTGTTGTTGAGGGGCCTACGGCGACACCGGGGACTCGGGGATATTCCTATTGCCCGCAAGTTTTCGGATGTTTTTCCACCTGAGATGACTAGTATGCCGCCAGACAGAGAGATTGAGTTTGTGATTGACGTAGTTCCAGGAACTGCGCCAATCTCTAAGGCTCCTTATCGGATGGCACCGGCGGAGCTGCGAGAGCTTAAAGCACAGCTGCAAGATCTGATGGATAAGGGCTTTATTAGACCAAGTGTGTCGCCTTGGGGAGCCCGGTGCTATTCGTGAAAAAGAAGGATGGGTCACCTTCGGTTGTGTGTGGACTATAGGGAATGAACAAAGTGACCATTAAGAACAAGTACCCTTTGCCGCGCATCGATGATCTCTTTGATCAGCTGCAAGGGTCTTGTGTATTTTCCAAGATTGATCTACAGTCTGGTTACCACCAACTGAAGGTGAAGACCGAGGATATTCCTAAGACTGCTTTCAGATCACGGTACGGGCATTATGAGTTTACAGTTATGCCGTTTGGATTGACTAATGCCCCTGCCGCCTTTATGGACTTGATGAACAGGATATTTCGGCCATTTCTGGATCGCTTCGTGGTGGTGTTCATTGATGATATCCTGTTTTACTCCGAAGCGAGGCCGAGCACGAGGAGCACTTGAGGACTGTGCTACAACTTCTACGAGATAAGAAGTTGTATGCCAAGCGTGTCAAAGTGCGAGTTTTGGCTTCGGGAGTTAGCTTTCTTGGGCCATGTGATTTCCGCCGCCGGTGTAGCAGTAGACCCGGCGAAGATTGAGGCAGTTCGAGATTGGCCCCGACCGACGACTGTATCTGAGGTGCGCAGCTTCATGGGGTTAGCTGGTTATTATCGTCGGTTTGTGGAAGGCTTTGCGAAGCTTTCCACACCCCTCACTCGGTTGACGCGGTAAAGGAGTTAACTTTATCTGGAGTGAGGACTGCCAGAGGAGCTTTGAGGAGCTAAGGATAGATTGATGACCGCTCCTATCCTTTCCCTCCCTGTTATGGGAAAGGATATGTGATCTACAGTGATGCATCGCACAGTGGACTTGGATGCGTGCTGATGCAGGAAGGGAGGGTAATTGCTTATGCATCAAGACAGCTTAAGGATTACGAGAAGAATTACCCTACCCATGACTTGGAACTTGCTGCCGTGGTGTTTGCACTGAAGCTTTGGCGCCATTACCTATATGGGGAGCACTGTGAGATCTACACCGACCACAAGAGCCTAAAGTACCTGTTCATGCAGAAGGAACTGAATTTGAGGCAGCGCAGATGGTTAGAGTTACTGAAGGATTACGATGTGGATATCCTTACCATCCAGGAAAGGCCAACGTGGTGGCAGATGCCTTGAGTAGGAGAGTGGTGCAGAGTTTGTCCATGTTGATTACAAATCAGGCGCCACTGTTAGAGGAGTTGAGACGGCTCGAGATAGAGGTTGTATCCCCTGGGGTCTCTGCTAGACTGATGTCTTTGGTCGTGCAGCCCACTCTGCTGGAGAGGATCCGGGAGAAACAGAGCGAGGACCCCCATTTGACCAAGATTCGAGATCAGATTCCGAGTGATCGATCAGGGGATTTTTCAGTTGATACTGCGGGAGTACTGAGGTACAGGGATCGAGCCTGTGTGCCAGTGGATGCAGAGATCAGAGAGCAGATATTGAGAGAGGCCCATTATACACCTTACACCCTTCATCCTGGGGGGACTAAGATGTATAAGGACCTCAAGACACACTTCTGGTGGAATGGCATGAAAAGGGATATTGGGAGGTTTGTGTCTCAGTGTTTAACTTGTCAGCAGGTAAAAGCTGAGCATCGTGTGTCAGCTGGCAAGTTACAAAGTCTTCCAATTCCCGAGTGGAAATGGGACCACATCACGATGGATTTTGTGGTCGGGTTATCGCGGGCACAAGGAGGTGCAGATGCTATCTGGGTAGTGGTGGATCGACTTACCAAGTCAGCGCACTTTTTTCCTATACAGACTACTTGGCCACTCGAACGACTAGCCCAATTATACTTGGATGAGATAGTGAGGTTACATGGGGTGCCAGCTTCCATAGTGTCAGATAGAGACCCGAGGTTTGTTTCGCGATTCTGGGGGAGTTTACAGACTACCTTGGGGACTCAGCTCAGATTTAGTACAGCTTTCCACCCACAGACTGATCCTTGAGGATATGCTGAGGGCTTGTATCCTAGATTTTGGCGGTGGATGGATTCGACACTTATCACTGGCTGAGTTTGCGTACAACAACAGCTTTCAAGCGAGCATCCAAATGGCTCCGTTTGAAGTGTTGTACGGACGCAAATGTCGATCACCGCTATATTGGAGTGATGTGGGGGAGAGAAGGACTCTGGGACCAGATTTGTTGCTAGAGGCAGAAGAAAAGGTCAGAGTGATCCGACAGCACCTTCAGATCGCTCAGAGTCGACAAAGGAGCTATGCTGATGTTCGGCGACGAGACTTAGAGTTTCAGGTGGGAGATCATGTGTTTCTGAAAGTCTCGCCGTCCAAAGGGATAAAGAGGTTGGCATTCGTGGGAAACTCAGCCCCCGATACATTGGACCCTTTGAGGTATTGGAGCGTATCGGGCCAGTTGCTTACCGACTTGCACTTCCCCTGAGACTGGCTGGTGTCCACGATGTCTTTCATGTTTCCACTCTGAGGAGGTACGTCTTCGACCCGTCGCACGTCATCGACTTTGCGCCTCTCGAGATCAGCGAGGATTTGAGATATGAGGAGCACCCATTACGGATCCTAGATCGGGAGATGAAAGAATTGCGCAATCGGACCATCCCCTATGTGAAGATCCTCTGGAGCAATCATGATGAGCGCGAGGCGACGTGGGAGCTCGAGTCAGCGATGATGGACGCCTACCCCTACCTGTTCGAGGCTCAGGATTGAGGTATGATTTTCGTTTCGAGGATGAAACTTTTGTTAGTGGGGGAGGATGTAGTGTCCCAGTTTTTCCCTGTTTCGGGGTGTGGAACACCTGTTAGTGGTGTGTGGGGCCCCAACATGTCAAAGTGATATGTTGTTTGGAACCAGAGAGGATTTGGGAGCAAGCCTGACCTTCGGCTGCCTTTGCCGAATTTTAGGAGTGGAATCAGGCTAATCGGAGGCCGTATTTGAATTCAGCGCGAAAAAATGCTTGAAAACGGCTATTTACTTATTATTTTGGAGTCCGGATGCCCAAAAAGGACCCCCGGAAGTTTTCTGCGCAAAATGGTGCAGGTGGGAGCTGTGGACCGGCCGGGGACACGTGGCAGGCCCTTATTGGGCCGGCGCGCCACTCTCGGTCCACGGAAAGGACCGCCGGTGCACGGTAGACCGGCGGGCCACGTGGCGGCACGCAATTGGCCCGGCGTAGTGCGCTCGGCGCGCGGGGGCAGGCGCGGGCAGCTCGGGCAGGCCGGGCAGGTGCGGCGCGTGCGCGGTGCACGGTGGACCGGGGCGCGCCACGTGGCGGCCCCGGATTGGTCGGCTCATGTACGCGTGGCGCACACAGAGCTGTCGGGTGCGCCGTACGCACGTGGGCGCACGTGGGCGCACGTGGGCGCGCGTGGGCGGCGGCGGCCGCCGACAGCCGTGTCGGGCGGGGGCCACGTGTCGCCGCACCATTGGCGGGCGCGCCCACCGCGCCGCCAATCACGGGGGACACGTGGCGCTTCCCCGTTGGGCCGCAAGGCTGCCGCCTGTTTGGCGGACACGTGGCGGGCCCTTGGCCGGGTCGGACGGCCGGTTGGACGAGGCGGGATCCCGTACGCGTGCTGGGCTGGGCTGGGCTGCACTGTGCGCGCCCGGAAATCCTCGGGCCGGGCCGCACTGTAGCAGCCCGAATCTGGGGACACGTTGGGTATTATTCCAATTGTTTTTGTGGGCCTATTTAAAGGCCTCCCCTCCCTTCTTTTTCTCTGTTTTCCGAGAGATAGAGATGGAACCTGTGGGAGGGGCCTTAAGAGAAGTTTTTCATCTTCTTATTTTCTACCTCGTGGTACGTTCCCAGATTTTTTGGAAGTTCGACAGCGGCGATCCGGATTTTACAGTGTGCCTCGTTTTTCCCCAATCTTGGCCCGTTATCGTCGCATTTCAGTCCGAGGAGTCCCCTGCGCAGTACAGGAGTCCTCTTTTGACGATTTCTTTGCCGGTGTGTTCCTAAGAGGTAGGGCTTCATTTTCTGTGTTGGTGATTTCTCTGGATTCCGATTCCTTGGCACGATTCCCGAGGTGTTTTGACCCCCTCTTTTGCTGTTTGGGTTTTTGGACAGCGGCGACTTCGACGAATTATTTCTCAGCGTAGGAATATCAGATCGAGGCGATTCAAGAGTCGATTTTGGGCTACTTTTTGCGAGGAACGCAACCGTGATTTTTTTGAGATTTTAGGAGCTCGAGACAGAGGTGAAATTCCTCGTTTTGTGTGCTGATTGTAAAAAACAGCAATTATGTGTTTGGAACTTGTAGTTTTTACACCGTGTACACTTGTGTGATGTTGTAGGATACTGTTTCAGCTGACGGTGTGCTTAGAGGACAGCAGGTATTTTCTGGGTGTATTGTCCACGCTTTTCGAGGTGGGTGGTTGCGTTTCCCTCTTTGTTGACTTACTCACTAGGAATAGTAGAGTTTCCCAATTATGAATGTGACAGTTAACTCGTGGTATATGAACCTATTGCATTGGCCCCCTAAATTAATTGATAGCTTCTATGTGATCAATCTGGGACAATGAAGTTGGACAATTGCTATATCCTAAACTGCATGCAAATAAGTAATCCAATAATGTTTTAAAATGATTCTTTACAAGAAACCTTAGTCACTTTTCTAATACTTTTTAAAGGAATAATTGTATGTTTAATTGGACATCTAGTTAGGCCACCATTTTACTGCAGCACTGTATTATGGGATTTGACTTAGGAGAAAACATGTTTTATTGTTATTCTTCTCTATCGATGCATGACAATCGAGTCAGATCGGGATCTTGAGATAGTGTAGTTGGATCTTGAGTCTGGGACAGTTTAGACTCTTCTTGGGGATTGTGGGAGATAGTGGCAACCATGAATTTTGGGCGGTTGACCGGATGTTTTTATCACATCAGATTGGGGATCAGGGTTGCATTAGTGGATGGAGTATTCCCACTTTGATCATGGTCATGATCCAGTCCTGCTATTGTGAGACATCGGTTACAGAGATGATTGATACAGAGATACTTTACTCGTGTGGGTCGCTCCCCTCGAGTGCCACTCCGGAGTAGGCTTTTTGACCGTGATGGGTACCGGTCAGTTGGTGAGTTGTGAGTGATGACAGAGCAGGCAGTGCCAGTATTTCCTGGCCCTCTGATTGGGTTTCTTTGGGCAGTCAGCTTTATAGTTGCATATATACAGTTATCTTTTGGCACTGCATTTAGAGGCATAGTAGTGGTAGTTCCTTTTCCAGCAGTCTTTATTACATACCACTGTTCTTTTCTTTTGCCTCTTTATTCCCAGTGGGTGCGTCAGCATTAGAGATTTTACCCACTAGGGGAGGCTACTGGTTGTCTAGTAGTTCTCACCCCCATTATTGTTTTCTGTCCTCCTTTCCCTTTGTTTTGCAGAGTCATCTGTGGGAGCTGCTGGGCCTTCAGCGGCAGATCGAGGTAAAAGGATCGCCGACTAGCTAGACCGTCTGCCCCAAGTGAGAGACTAGCGAGGTTTTTATTATACCCCCTTTTGTATCTCAGACTTCTGTAGTTTCCTTTTGGGTCTGGCTTTGGCCAGCTGGTTGTATATTTATGGTGAGCTGGGAGTATATTGTACTTTTATTTCAGCTTGTAGCTTAGTTCAGTCTGATATTACTTTTAGTTCTTTTAGTTCAGCTCTGTTTATGCTCTTTTATTGTATATTATCTATCTGAGCAGGTTACCAGCGCTTCGTGCACATAGAAAATTCTGTGTGCACGGCGAATCTGTTGGCGGGCCCGGATTCCGGTTTATACCCGGGGCGTGACAGATTAAGTTGGTATCAGAGCTTAGGGATAGGTCAGTTGGGACTTAGGAAACCCTAGGCTTTTGGCAGGCCCTAGGATGATAGGGCGCGAGAGGCGTGACACTTCGCGAAAGTCGTTGATTTATTTATTGGACTCTTCCAGTGAGTGAAGAGGGATCGACATACCCAATTTCTGGTGGACCGTTATGTTGGCTGCAGACAACATAAAGTCGCAGAAATTTGGGAATGTCTTTGACTTTCGCTAGATTGGGTCGTGTGGGGTTATGTTACTTATTCGTGATTTCTTGTGGCAGGATGCCTCCCCGACGTCGGATCCCTACTCGGGGTGTCCCGTTTCCCCCTGATGTGCCAGAGCAGCCTACACCCCCCGAGCTTACTGAGTTGAGGGCCTTGGTGGCCCAATTGGCGGAGGGTCAGCGCCGCCAGGGGCAGAGGATCGATCAGCTGCTTGCTCAGAGAGAGGCACCGCCCCCAGCTGTTCCTGAGGCCCTTGTGCCTCCTGTTACACCTTTTGTGCCGTCAGCGCCATCTTCGAGTAGCGGGGCTCCTGGAGCTATTCAGCCTTTGACTGCGGAGGATGAGCAGGATATCGCTAACAAACTCTCCAAGTTTGTTCAGCGGGGACCCCCTAGATTCTCAGGGCGGGATGCGCAGCCCTGGGCTGTTGGGAGATGGCTTTCTGCGATGGAGAAGCTTTTTCGGGACTTCTTCATCGACCCGAGGTATCGAGTGCACATGGCGGTGCACTGTTTGGACGGAGATGCTGATTTTTGGTGGCAGCGGGTAGAGCCCCTGGAGTTCCGGATTACTCGGCAGCTGCCTTGGGAGGAGTTCCGACGGATGGTGCTGGACACCTATTTTTCGACCAGTGTGAAGAAGAAGTTGGAGGACGACTTGAAGAACCTGCAGCAGGGCGATCGATCGGCTCATGCCTATTTCCAGGAGTTCACGGAGTTGCTGAACTGTGTGCCCTTCGTCGCTCGTGACGGTCCGCACCAGGTTGAGTTGTTCGAGGGAGGCCTCCGTCCAGAGATTTATACACTGGTGCATGCTCAGAGATTTCAGACTCTGGAGGCAGCCGCAGAGCATGCACAGTGGGTGGAGAGAGGTGATCAGGTGGTGGCCAGACAGAGGGCCGCGGTCGCTCCGAGCTCCGACAGAAAGCGACCAGCCCAGGACGAAGGGGGACAGGCCAGTACTTGGAGGCCGCCCCGACCGCCACCGCCTCAGTTCCCAGGCCGTGGGCGTTCGGAGCGGCGAGGGCCTAGTGGGTCCCAGAGGCCCCCGCAGCAGCAGCAGCAGCAGCAGAGATCGCAGTCGTCGCAGCGCGGGTCTCAGCGGCAGCCACAGCGACAGCGACAGTCTCAGCAGCAGCAGTCCCGACAGTCACGGGCTCCCAGTAGTTGTATCTTCTGTGGAGGTCCGCACTTCCCCGGCACTTGCGACCAGCGGTGGGGTCGCTGCTACGGATGTGGACAGCCAGGGCACATTCGAGCTGCGTGCCCCTTTTCGACCTCAGCCGCTCCTTCTTCAGCATCTGCCCCAGCATCATCGCAGCAGCGGTCGACGGCTCAGCGGCCTTTTGCTCTAGCGAGCAAGCCATCTTCTTCCCATTCCACCGATTATCGCCCTCCAGCTCAGAGTGGGCGAGTGTATGCTGCACAGGTAGAGGATTCTTCAGCAACGGACCATGTGGTGGCAGGTATCACCTTACTCTCTGGCATTAGGACTCGTACCTTATTTGATACTGGAGCATCACATTCTTTCATTACTAGATCTTTTGCATCATTACATGGGTTAGAGGTAGGATTTTTGCCACGTGCACGAGAGGTTCAGATTCCCGATCACACTTTGCACGTGGAGGAGTGTTGTTGGTCCTGCCCGATGCAGATCGAGTCCTGGATTATGCCAGCAGACCTGTTGGTCTTGAGACAGCTGAGGGACTTTGATGTGATTCTTGGGATGGACTGGCTGGCTCGGTATTTCGCGACTATTGACTGTGCCGCGAGGACTGTCACTTTTAGAGAGCCAGGCCAGGAGATGTTTGTATATCGGGGATGTCAGAGTGCTTTCTTTGCCTCTGTGGTTTCGACTTCCCGAGCGAGGCGGATGATTCATCGAGGATGTGTAGCCTTTTTGGCTAGTGTTGTTGAGGGGCCTACGGCGACACCGGGACTCGGGGATATTCCTATTGCCCGCGAGTTTCCGGATGTTTTTCCACCTGAGATGACTAGTATGCCGCCAGACAGAGAGATCGAGTTTGTGATTGACGTAGTTCCAGGAACTGCGCCAATCTCTAAGGCTCCTTATCGGATGGCACCGGCGGAGCTGCGAGAGCTTAAAGCACAGCTGCAAGATCTGATGGATAAGGGCTTTATTAGACCAAGTGTGTCGCCTTGGGGAGCACCGGTGCTATTCGTGAAAAAGAAGGATGGGTCACTTCGGTTGTGTGTGGACTATAGGGAATTGAACAAAGTGACCATTAAGAACAAGTACCCTTTGTCGCGCATTGATGATCTCTTTGATCAGCTGCAAGGGTCTTGTGTATTTTCCAAGATTGATCTACAGTCTGGTTACCACCAACTGAAGGTGAAGGCCGAGGATATTCCTAAGACTGCTTTCAGATCACGGTACGGGCATTATGAGTTTACAGTTATGCCGTTTGGATTGACTAATGCCCCTACCGCCTTTATGGACTTGATGAACAGGATATTTCGGCCATTTCTGGATCGCTTCGTGGTGGTGTTCATTGATGATATCTTTGTCTACTCCCGAAGCGAGGCCGAGCACTTGAGGACTGTGCTACAACTTCTACGAGATAAGAAGTTGTATGCCAAGCTGTCAAAGTGCGAGTTTTGGCTTCGGGAGGTAGCTTTCTTGGGCCATGTGATTTCCGCCGCCGGTGTAGCAGTAGACCCGGCGAAGATTGAGGCAGTTCGAGATTGGCCCCGACCGACGACTGTATCTGAGGTGCGCAGCTTCATGGGGTTAGCTGGTTATTATCGTCGGTTTGTGGAAGGCTTTGCGAAGCTTTCCACACCCCTCACTCGGTTGACGCGTAAAGGAGTTAAGTTTATCTGGAGTGAGGACTGCCAGAGGAGCTTTGAGGAGCTAAAGGATAGATTGATGACCGCTCCTATCCTTTCCCTCCCTGTTATGGGGAAAGGATATGTGATCTACAGTGATGCATCGCACAGTGGACTTGGATGCGTGCTGATGCAGGAAGGGAGGGTAATTGCTTATGCATCAAGACAGCTTAAGGATTACGAGAAGAATTACCCTACCCATGACTTGGAACTTGCTGCCGTGGTGTTTGCACTGAAGCTTTGGCGCCATTACCTATATGGGGAGCACTGTGAGATCTACACCGACCACAAGAGCCTAAAGTACCTGTTCATGCAGAAGGAACTGAATTTGAGGCAGCGCAGATGGTTAGAGTTACTGAAGGATTACGATGTGGATATCCTTTACCATCCAGGAAAGGCCAACGTGGTGGCAGATGCCTTGAGTAGGAGAGTGGTGCAGAGTTTGTCCATGTTGATTACAAATCAGGCGCCACTGTTAGAGGAGTTGAGACGGCTCGAGATAGAGGTTGTATCCCCTGGGGTCTCTGCTAGACTGATGTCTTTGGTCGTGCAGCCCACTCTGCTGGAGAGGATCCGGGAGAAACAGAGCGAGGACCCCCATTTGACCAAGATTCGAGATCAGATTCCGAGTGATCGATCAGGGGATTTTTCAGTTGATACTGCGGGAGTACTGAGGTACAGGGATCGAGCCTGTGTGCCAGTGGATGCAGAGATCAGAGAGCAGATATTGAGAGAGGCCCATTATACACCTTACACCCTTCATCCTGGGGGGACTAAGATGTATAAGGACCTCAAGACACACTTCTGGTGGAATGGCATGAAAAGGGATATTGGGAGGTTTGTGTCTCAGTGTTTAACTTGTCAGCAGATAAAAGCTGAGCATCGTGTGTCAGCTGGCAAGTTACAAAGTCTTCCAATTCCCAAGTGGAAATGGGACCACATCACGATGGATTTTGTGGTCGGGTTATCGCGGGCACAAGGAAGTGCAGATGCTATCTGGGTAGTGGTGGATCGACTTACCAAGTCAGCGCACTTTTTTCCTATACAGACTACTTGGCCACTCGAACGACTAGCCCAATTATACTTGGATGAGATAGTGAGGTTACATGGGGTGCCAGCTTCCATAGTGTCAGATAGAGACCCGAGGTTTGTTTCGCGATTCTGGGGGAGTTTACAGACTACCTTGGGGACTCAGCTCAGATTTAGTACAGCTTTCCACCCACAGACTGATCCTTGAGGATATGCTGAGGGCTTGTATCCTAGATTTTGGCGGTGGATGGATTCGACACTTATCACTGGCTGAGTTTGCGTACAACAACAGCTTTCAAGCGAGCATCCAAATGGCTCCGTTTGAAGTGTTGTACGGACGCAAATGTCGATCACCGCTATATTGGAGTGATGTGGGGGAGAGAAGGACTCTGGGACCAGATTTGTTGCTAGAGGCAGAAGAAAAGGTCAGAGTGATCCGACAGCACCTTCAGATCGCTCAGAGTCGACAAAGGAGCTATGCTGATGTTCGGCGACGAGACTTAGAGTTTCAGGTGGGAGATCATGTGTTTCTGAAAGTCTCGCCGTCCAAAGGGATAAAGAGGTTTGGCATTCGTGGGAAACTCAGTCCCCGATACATTGGACCCTTTGAGGTATTGGAGCGTATCGGGCCAGTTGCTTACCGACTTGCACTTCCCCTGAGACTGGCTGGTGTCCACGATGTCTTTCATGTTTCCACTCTGAGGAGGTACGTCTTCGACCCGTCGCACGTCATCGACTTTGCGCCTCTCGAGATCAGCGAGGATTTGAGATATGAGGAGCACCCATTACGGATCCTAGATCGGGAGATGAAAGAATTGCGCAATCGGACCATCCCCTATGTGAAGATCCTCTGGAGCAATCATGATGAGCGCGAGGCGACGTGGGAGCTCGAGTCAGCGATGATGGACGCCTACCCCTACCTGTTCGAGGCTCAGGATTGAGGTATGATTTTCGTTTCGAGGATGAAACTTTTGTTAGTGGGGGAGGATGTAGTGTCCCAGTTTTTCCCTGTTTCGGGGTGTGGAACACCTGTTAGTGGTGTGTGGGGCCCCAACATGTCAAAGTGATATGTTGTTTGGAACCAGAGAGGATTTGGGAGCAAGCCTGACCTTCGGCTGCCTTTGCCGAATTTTAGGAGTGGAATCAGGCTAATCGGAGGCCGTATTTGAATTCAGCGCGAAAAAATGCTTGAAAACGGCTATTTACTTATTTATTTTGGAGTCCGGATGCCCAAAAAGGACCCCCGGAAGTTTTCTGCGCAAAATGGTGCAGGGGGGAGCTGTGGACCGGCCGGGGACACGTGGCAGGCCCTTATTGGGCCGGCGCGCCACTCTCGGTCCACGGAAAGGACCGCCGGTGCACGGTAGACCGGCGGGCCACGTGGCGGCACGCAATTGGCCCGGCGTAGTGCGCTCGGCGCGCGGGGGCAGGCGCGGGCAGCTCGGGCAGGCCGGGCAGGTGCGGCGCGTGCGCGGTGCACGGTGGACCGGGGCGCGCCACGTGGCGGCCCCGGATTGGTCGGCTCATGTACGCGTGGCGCACACAGAGCTGTCGGGTGCGGCCGTACGCACGTGGGCGCACGTGGGCGCACGTGGGCGCGCGTGGGCGGCGGCGGCCGCCGACAGCCGTGTCGGGCGGGGGCCACGTGTCGCCGCACCATTGGCGGGCGCGCCCACCGCGCCGCCAATCACGGGGGACACGTGGCGCTTCCCCGTTGGGCCGCAAGGCTGCCGCCTGTTTGGCGGACACGTGGCGGGCCCTTGGCCGGGTCGGACGGCCGGTTGGACGAGGCGGGATCCCGTACGCGTGCTGGGCTGGGCTGGGCTGCACTGTGCGCGCCCGGAAATCCTCGGGCCGGGCCGCACTGTAGCAGCCCGAATCTGGGGACACGTTGGGTATTATTCCAATTGTTTTTGTGGGCCTATTTAAAGGCCTCCCCTCCCTTCTTTTTCTCTGTTTTCCGAGAGATAGAGATGGAACCTGTGGGAGGGGCCTTAAGAGAAGTTTTTCATCTTCTTATTTTCTACCTCGTGGTACGTTCCCAGATTTTTTGGAAGTTCGACAGCGGCGATCCGGATTTTACAGTGTGCCTCGTTTTTCCCCAATCTTGGCCCGTTATCGTCGCATTTCAGTCCGAGGAGTCCCCTGCGCAGTACAGGAGTCCTCTTTCGATGATTTCTTTGCCGGTGTGTTCCTAAGAGGTAGGGCTTCATTTTCTGTGTTGGTGATTTCTCTGGATTCCGATTCCTTGGCACGATTCCCGAGGTGTTTTGACCCCCTCTTTTGCTGTTTGGGTTTTTGGACAGCGGCGACTTCGACGAATTATTTCTCAGCGTAGGAATATCAGATCGAGGCGAGTCAAGAGTCGATTTTGGGCTACTTTTCGCGAGGAACGCAACCGTGATTTTTTTGAGATTTTAGGAGCTCGAGACAGAGGTGAAATTCCTCGTTTTGCGTGCTGATTGTAAAAAACAGCAATTATGTGTTTGGAACTTGTAGTTTTTACACCGTGTACACTTGTGTGATGTTGTAGGATACTGTTTCAGCTGACGGTGTGCTTAGAGGACAGCAGGTATTTTCTGGGTGTATTGTCCACGCTTTTCGAGGTGGGTGGTTGCGTTTCCCTCTTTGTTGACTTACTCACTAGGAATAGTAGAGTTTCCCAATTATGAATGTGACAGTTAACTCGTGGTATATGAACCTATTGCATTGGCCCCCTAAATTAATTGATAGCTTCTATGTGATCAATCTGGGACAATGAAGTTGGACAATTGCTATATCCTAAACTGCATGCAAATAAGTAATCCAATAATGTTTTAAAATGATTCTTTACAAGAAACCTTAGTCACTTTTCTAATACTTTTTAAAGGAATAATTGTATGTTTAATTGGACATCTAGTTAGGCCACCATTTTACTGCAGCACTGTATTATGGGATTTGACTTAGGAGAAAACATGTTTTATTGTTATTCTTCTCTATCGATGCATGACAATCGAGTCAGATCGGGATCTTGAGATAGTGTAGTTGGATCTTGAGTCTGGGACAGTTTAGACTCTTCTTGGGGATTGTGGGAGATAGTGGCAACCACGAATTTTGGGCGGTTGACCGGATGTTTTTATCACATCAGATTGGGGATCAGGGTTGCATTAGTGGATGGAGTATTCCCACTTTGATCATGGTCATGATCCAGTCCTGCTATTGTGAGACATCGGTTACAGAGATGATTGATACAGAGATACTTTACTCGTGTGGGTCGCTCCCCTCGAGTGCCACTCCGGAGTAGGCTTTTTGACCGTGATGGGTACCGGTCAGTTGGTGAGTTGTGAGTGATGACAGAGCAGGCAGTGCCAGTATTTCCTGGCCCTCTGATTGGGTTTCTTTGGGCAGTCAGCTTTATAGTTGCATATATACAGTTATCTTTTGGCACTGCATTTAGAGGCATAGTAGTGGTAGTTCCTTTTCCAGCAGTCTTTATTACATACCACTGTTCTTTTCTTTTGCCTCTTTATTCCCAGTGGGTGCGTCAGCATTAGAGGTTTTACCTACTAGGGGAGGCTACTGGTTGTCTAGTAGTTCTCACCCCCATTATTGTTTTCTGTCCTCCTTTCCCTTTGTTTTGCAGAGTCATCTGTGGGAGCTGCTGGGCCTTCAGCGGCAGATCGAGGTAAAAGGATCGCCGACTAGCTAGACCGTCTGCCCCAAGTGAGAGACTAGCGAGGTTTTTATTGTACCCCCTTTTGTATCTCAGACTTCAGTAGTTTCCTTTTGGGTCTGGCTTTGGCCAGCTGGTTGTATATTTATGGTGAACTGGGAGTATATTGTACTTTTATTTCAGCTTGTAGCTTAGTTCAGTCTGAGATTACTTTTAGTTCTTTTAGTTCAGCTCTGTTTATGCTCTCTTATTGTATATTATCTATCTGAGCAGGTTACCAGCGCTTCGTGCACATAGAAAATTCTGTGTGCACGGCGGATCTGTTGGCGGGCCCGGGTTCCGGTTTATACCCGGGGCGTGACAGGTTTTCCCTACTGAGCTTCTTTTGATGCCGCCGGATAGGGAGGTTGAGTTTGTTATTGATGTAGTTCTGAGGAACTGCACCAATTCTAAGGCACCCTCTAGGATGACTTCTGCTGTGTTAAGAGAACTAAAGGCGCAGCTGAAAGACTTGATAAAGAAAGGTTTTATCGGACCCAGTGTTTCATCGTGGGGAGCGCCGGTATTGTTGGGTAGCAGAAGGATAGGTCACTTAATCTTGGTGTGAATTATAGAGAATTGAATAAAGTGACCATCAAAAATAGATAGATCTTCAGTCGTGTTACCACTAGTTGAGAGTGAGGACCGAAGGCTTATTGAGGATCGCACGCCAGACTCGGTGTGGGCATTATGAGTTCTCGGTGATGCATTTTGGATTAACTAATGCCCTGCCACCTATATGGATCTGAAGAATAGAATTTTTCCAACCTTATTGGATCGGTTCGTATTGATTTTCATTGTTGATATTTCTGATATACTTCCGAAGCGATATAAGCACGAGGAGCACTTGAGGATAGTGCTGCAACTTTTCCAAGAAAAGAAGTTGTATGCCAAGTTAAGAAGTGTGAATTTTGGCTTTAGGGGGTTGCATTTCTAGCCATGTGATTTCAGCCACAGGTGTGGCAGTAGACCTGACGAAGATTGATGCAGTTCGGATTTGGCCTAGACCAACGACGGTCACTGAGGTTCGTAGTTTTTGGGTTTGGCTGGCTACTACTGTCATTTTGTGAAGGGCTTTGCGAAGCTCTCCACTCCTCTCACCGGATGGACTAGAAAGGAGATCTTATTTGCTTGGGATGAACAGTGTTAATAGAGCCTTAAAGCGCTGAAATCAAGATTCGTCAACTGAAGGATTATGAGAAGAATTACCCTACCTATGAGTGGGAGCTGGGCACTATGATTTCGCACTAAAGCTGTAGTGCCACTATCTGTTTAGGGAGGATTGTAAAATTTTTATTGATTACAAGAGCTGAAATACTTGTCACTCAGAAGAGGCTCAACTTGAGACAACACCGATGGCTGGAATTGGTAAAAGATTATGACTTGGGTTTATAGTACCACCCTGGGATAGTGATTATGGATGCAGATATCTTGAGTAGAAAAGCGGTGTATTCATTGAGGTCGTAGCAAGACTTATAGTTTTAGTCTTGCAGCCAACTCTGTTAAATAGGATTAAGGAAAACAGAGTGGGGACCCCTATTTGGCGAGGATTAGAGATCAGACATAGCAGGGTCAAGTTGGGGATTTTGCCATCGATACAGCGGGAGTACTTAGGTACAGGGATCGCATTTGTGTGCCTATGGATTTAAGGATTGGAGAGCAGATACTGAGGGAGGCTCACTATACACCTTATACCATTCCCTCATGTGGTACTAAGATGTATAGAGGCCTCCGGGCACAATTCTGGTGGACTGGAATGAAGAGAGATATTGGGAGGTTCCTTTCTTATGGTAACTTGGCAACAGGTTAAAGCTGAACATCAGGTTCTCGCCAGCAAGTTACAAAGCTGTCCAATACCAGAATGGAAATAGGATTATGTGACCATGGACTTTGTTACAGGATTCCCAAGGTCGCAGAGTGGAGCGAAGGCTATAAGAGTTATTGTGATGGATTGACCAAATCAGTTCCCTGTCTCCCTATTCTGATGAGTGGTCTTGGGAGCGGATAGCGTAGTAGCAGCTGTACATGGATAAGATTAGTGGGAAATAGAGTATGGACCCTACCTTGAGAGGGTTGAGATCAGATTCAGTAAGATCAGAGTGAGGATTTAATTAGTGTTGCCTAGAGGGTACGGAGGGACAGGACCGGGCAGATATGTTCTTTGACTCAGAGAGTAGAGGATAGATACTCAATACTACTGTGTGCAGTATTGATTGATAGTGAGGACACACCTTTCAGACTTGTGATGAATGCCATGGGGACGGCACACCCTCACTTATTGAGGCTTCATCGAGAAGACGTTTAGTTTCGAGGACGAAACTTTTTGTAGTGGGGGAGGATGTGAAGACCGAAATCCTTGTGAGTTGGGTTACTAGTGGATTGGTAGCTCATCGGCACATTTTGGGTGTGTTAGAGTTGTCGGTGCGCGAAAAGGACGCGAAACTCTGATCCGGTGCGAAAAACCGCATAAAAGAATGTACGGAAGTGCGGTGATTGTACAGTTATGATTTGGAGAGCTTTGAGCATACTTTTTCGGTGTGTCGGAATCCTCGGTTCGCCAAATGGACGAGAAAAATGGACTCAGCGCGAAAAACTGTGCAAAATACACTATTTCTGGATATTTTTGGGCTTAAAATAGTGTTTTGGGTGTTGCTGGGGGTGTGGACCGGGCTCACGGCGGCCGGCTCACGAACCATGCACCGGCGGGTGCAGCGCGGTGCTTGGGGTGGCGTGCACCCGGTGCAAGGGGATTGCTGCGGGGCCGGTGCACGGGCGGTGCACCGGGCGTGCCATGCGTCGCGCATGCGCGCGCGCCCGCACGTGAGCAGGCTGCGCTGGTGCTGTGCCCTCGCGCCATGCGTCCGGTCGGACCATTTGGTCCGACCCCCCTTGCACCGGATCGGGTGCAAGGGGGATTGGTGTGAGGGGAGTGTTGGTGAAGGTGTTTTGGTGCACCTTAAGACCAATTTTGGAGCTGGTTTAGCCTTTTTAAAGGAGCTTAATGGCTGGGGTTAGCTCTTTTAGACTTTATCTTTCTCTTAGCTGCTAAGGAGTCCAAGAAGCAACCTTCATCTTCTTCTTCTTCATCAAGGAAACCACCATTGTTGGAGCTTGGTCATTGCTGGTTTTGGGTTCCACTTCGTTGCTTTTTCTTCCAGGAGGTCTCCCGAATTGTCGAAGTGGAATTTTGGGATGATTCTTGCGGGGTTCTCTTCACAACTTCAAGATATACAACTTTTGTATTGAATATGGGACCTAATTGGAGCTCTAAACTAGGTAAATATAGCAATCTTTGAGACACTTATTTTCAGTTTGGGATTCCGAGCACAAGTTAGTGTTTTTACTCCCCTGGGATGTACAAGTGGAATTTTGAGTTGGTTTTTGATGGAAAATTTTCAGGATTTAAAGATCTTCAACTTTTGTATTTACTGGATTCTCAAATTTGGACATTTAAATAGGTAAATTGAGCCATTTCTGAGACTTTTGTGCACAGCTGAGATTCTAGATGTGGTTTTGAGCAATGTTCAGTGTTTTTGCTCCCTAGGACTGAAGAAGTGGAATTTTAGGCTCATTTTTGCGGGGAATTTACCAAGACTCAGAGACCTACATTTTTCATGTTGAAATGGAAGGGGGATTCTGTTGGGTTATATGTAATGTAGATCTAAATAGGGGAAAAAACACCTAGAGGGGGGTGAATAGGTGTAAACGTATAAACACTCAAAAATCATTGCGATAAAAACCCAATGCGGAAATAAAAATAACACGCAAGATTTTTACGTGGAAAACTCCATCACCGGAGTAAAAAACCACGGGACCGATAACACGGCAGAAATCCACTAGAATTAAAACACGTACAAGGTGATTTACCGTACACACTTACGACTCAACCTTTTCCATACGCTCCTAGAGGATCTTCTCCGCTCGCTCCGCGACGCTTCTCGAATCCACGATCTGCGCCCAACGCCGAATCCACGGCATCCAACGTCGAATCCACGACGTCCGACCGAATCCACGGTCTGCACCCAGTAGCACCCTTCGAATCCACGAACGTGCCTCGCTCCGAATCCACGAGAGCGGTTGAACCTTGAGTCCACAAGGACACGCGAATCCACGCGCCGATTTTGGGGAAATCATTGTTTTTGGGTGGTGATGATCCGCCGAATACTTAGATCAAAGATAGATCGGAAATACCATCTAAGTATTCATTAGTTTGATTCAACTCAAGATGTGAGTATGAAAACCTAGAATCAAACTAATCAATATAGATGAAGAAACATAGAGTATTCTCTAATGATTTCCTTTCTTCTCTATATGTGGATCTTAGGCCGTATAAAATGATATATGAATATGACGGCTATATTCCTTTTATCGGCCTCTTTTTATTTTTTGGATTAACCCTAGAAAAAGAGTCATAGGGTCTATTTATAGGTTAGAAACATTTGGAAGGAGATAAGAATCAAAAACCTAACATTTCTGGAATTTTTACGGACGGCGATCCGGATAGGATTTGGGCGATCCGGATTGCAGTAGCAAGAAAGACGGTTTCCAGAAAAACACACGTTTGGGATCCGGATCGGAATACCTGATCCGGATCGTTCATACAATTCTGAAAACTCAACGTTCGGGATCCGGATCGTGAGATGCTGCGATCCGGATTGAAGTAATGTATGAAACAACAACCTTCGGGATCCGGACTGCTGCCTCTGATCCGGATCCTGAACATGTCCGAACACCAGTTTTTGATTTTTATGCAGTTAAAAACTCTTCCAGGTGTTTCTACACTACAAGAAGTATTCGGATCACCAATAATTTTTAGTTAAACATACCTGATCCTTTTGAATTCTTCTTTTTCTTGAGATTGAGTTAAATGATCCAACTTTCTTCACCTTCAATCTTCAAGACTTGAACCTTTCACGAAACTACGCCAACTCAAATTCCGTAACAATCTCCCCCTTTGGCGGTTTCGTGACAAAACACAGATCCACTAAAGAAAATTCAAAAAGATATTTTTGTTGCTATCACCATACAACAAAAATTTACAATGGAGATCCAAAAATTTAAAAACATGAGATAAACTCCTAAAACAGACTCTAGACTTAGACATCTGTACTCTCTGCACAAAGAAATCATTCTTGACAAAAAGAGATCGTTAGATACCTCAAGAATATTTAGCATTCAAAACCTAACAGAGATAGAGTTTATGCTCACCATGACATTGAGTAATTTAGATATGTAATAAGATCACAATCAAACATTGACATATCTTCTAAACAATAAAATTCCAAATGTCATAACTTTGCTTTGTTAGTAATCAAACAACTTGTTAGTAATAATACATGTCCAAATAGTTAGTCGAATAGTTAGTAGGAACATGCAACAAATCACAAGATAAAAACCAAAGTTGTGATACTTACCTTTCACCAAAGTCAAAGTTGAAATGATACTTACCTTGATGTTCACACATTCACATCATCATTGTTCAATCATTGTTCAAGTTTTCTCTAAACTCTCTCCCCCTTTTTGTCACAAATAAAGCCAAAATTACAAAACACATGGAGAGTTAAAAAGTTCACAATCAAGAAAATCCTGAGAACTAAAATTAAAACTTAAAACTTAAAAACCTGCAATAGAAACGATAAGGGTTAGAGCATAAAAGATCAAGCCAAATCAGAACTGTCTGAGCTAGTATCGTCTATCTTGTTCAAGATTCCTTTCAGCATTCGCGATAATTTGGAACATTTCTTTTTCATCTGTTTTTGGTCAGCGGCCATTTGTCGGAGACCTAATGCCAATTTCTCTTGCTCAGCAGAAAGTCTTCTTTGGTCCTGATGAATGGCGGCCAATACAGTAGCTGCTAGAGCGTTTCTCTTGGTAGTCGCTGGACGAGTTGTAGAGGCAGATGATGCATGCTGATCTTCAGTCCATGCGGATTCGCTAGGTACAGAGTATGCTCTAGAGAGGGATTCAGTAATTTGAATTCCACTTCCCTCTTCATTTTCCTTAATCCTAGCCGAGCTGATAAAGTCTTGTGGAGGTGCTTGGCTATCAACTGGTTGCTCAATGGAGATTCCTCGAGCACTTCCTCTTTTCTGAGCAACACTTTTTCTTTTTGTTCCAATTGGACTTGGTTCCATTGGCGCTTTCCCTTTTTCAGCTGCAGTGGTCGGAGCCTTCGAGGTTTCAGCAGGGGCCTTCCCTTTGGAGATAATGGGGACAGTTCCCTCGATTTCGATGTTATCCCAGTCAATCGACTCCGTCTCTGATTTAGTGTCAGAATCATCCTTAGTCTTCTTCGCTTTCTTAGCCTTCTTAGGCTTGGCAGTATCCTTGACATGTACCATGGCAGCAAGTAGGAAAATAATCCAAGTGATCACCATCTTGATTGCTAGTGAAAAATGTATCCTGTGAAGACCAACTCAAGAACACATGATAAAATGTTAATTTTCAAAGATTTGAAAAGTTGTACCCAAACAATCATAATCATGTAGAGAGACTAAGAATCAAATTAGTTTTGCAAAAGGACTTTTAAAAATAGATCAATTGCATGATTTTCGAAAATCCTTATTATATGCCCTAAAACCGAAATTTTTAGAAATCGAAGACCAAAAATCCGTTTAACTTGGGAATACCTAGCATATAATCAAAACTAATCTACCCAGAGTTCTAATTTCAAAAGAAATTTGATCAAAAACCATCCACAAACGAAATCGATCCAAGAAATTCATCACGTTTGAGGAGGAAAAAGAAAAACGGTGAAAAACCGAGATTTTGATCAATAAAACTTACTTGTATTCGAAGAACTTGAGTTTGAAAAGCTCCAAGGTGCAATAGTTCTAGAGAGAGAGGCTCTAGAGACTTGAGAACAAAAGATTAAGGTAAAAGAAATCAAAACCCTCTTGTTCTTATTAAAACCCTAGCCGTGATCCGGATCGGATCGAGATTTCGATCCGGATCGGCCAGCCGCAGGAAGAAGCCTGCGTTCGGGATCCGGATCACCTTGCCCGATCCGGATCGGCTCCAACTTTTTCTTCAGAAAAATTTAGAAAAATTTCATAAGATCCAGAAAAAATATGTAAGCACAATGTGTATCAACTTTAAACAAAAATCATCGTTTCATACAACAAGAATTAGATTATGCCAAATCTATCAATAATATCCAAAAATGAAACGAGAATTTACAAAAATTAAATCCCTTAAAGTTGAACACCTTCAATTACTCTAACTTGATCTTATGAGTAATGCCTTTATCAAATCATCAATTCAGTAAAGAAAATGAAATACAAAGATCAATAGATGTTTGAAATCCCAAATATGGTAGATAATTTATCTAGACAATCTGTTGAAGAGAGTGGCTCTTTGAGCATCTTTCTTTAAAAACCCACCTTATACCAACCTTGAAATTTGACGGAGTCAAGTATTTCAACATGCATTTTACTTAATCAAAAATTGGACAACCATGCTTGGTATACATGTGGTAGCTGCACACAATACTCGGACGACCGAGGTGGTAGCTCTTTCCTCCATGTGGTGGTAGTTTTCACACTCCTCATTGGGATGTAACTCTTTCCACATCTTTTGAGCATTTTACATATCTTAGACTCCCCCTCAATTGGCTATCAATTATTTAAGATATAAAGTATTCAACCAAAAATTGATCTCGATTTCATACTCGACTAAGCAATCAAATAAGATAATGACTATACCAAGAGATCATTGAGAGAGAAATTGACTTTGATCACTCAGAAGATGATTTAATTAACATAAATGATCATTGCAATAGTGAAATATTATGATGGCAAAAGCATAATAAATTTCTAAATGTGCGAAAAGATGCAATTAAAGTCAATTATAATCTATGCTCAATTAATGTCCTATGTACAAACATAGATAATGAACAAAACAAAACAAAAACAAAACATATCCTAAGCAAAGGTTTCAAAAAGAAGTTTATTTCAAGGAAAGCATTCCAATTGCTTTTCGCAAGTGAATAAAATGTTTTTGATCCAAAGGTTTTGTTAGAAAGTCAGCTAATTGATCCTCAGTTGAAATATATGAAAGTTGAAGAGTATTTGATTCAACTAGCTCTCTAAGAAAATGATATCTAAGTTCAATATGTTTTGTTCTAGAGTGCAACACAGGGTTTTTAGAAATGTTAATTGCACTTGTGTTGTCACAAAGAATTGTTACCGAAGATGCTGAAATCCGGAAGTCGCTCAACACACTTTTCATCCAAATGAGTTGGGTTGAACAACTACCCGCTGAAATGTATTCCGCTTCGGCAGTCGAGAGTGCTATGCAATTCTGCTTTTTACTGTGCCATGCAACAAGGCAATGACCAAGATAGAAGCATGCACCACTCGTGCTTTTCCGATCATCCACTGATCCTGCCCAATCGGCATCTGAGTATCCAACAATATCCAAACTAGTTCCCATAGGATACCAAATTTTGAAATTAATTGATCCTTTGATGTACCGGATGATCCTTTTCACCGCTTTCAGGTGAACCTCCTTTGGTGCTGATTGATATCTCGCGCAAATCCCAACACTAAAGGATATATCCGGGCGACTAGCCGTGAGGTAAAGTAGACTTCCAATCATACTTCGATACAGTTTCTCGTCTACATTCTCACTTTGTGATTCACTTCCAAGTCCCTTGTGGCTAGTTCCCATTGGAGTCGGAAAATCCTTCAAATTTTCTAAGTCATACTTTTTAACCAACTCCATTGCATACTTGGATTGACTCAAGTGAATACCTTCATCATTTTGTTTAATTTGCAATCCAAGGAAATAAGTCAATTCGCCCATCATGGACATCTCAAATTCGCTTTCCATGGTCTCCGCGAATTTAGAAGCATCATTATCTCTTGTTGCGCCAAATACAATGTCATCGACATAGATTTGTGCTACAATGAAATTGCTTTGATAATGCTTCACAAAGAGAGTCCTGTCAGCTCCCCCTCGAGTATAGCCCTTCTCCAAAAAGTGCTTTGTCAGCCTTTCGTACCATGCTCGCGGTGCTTGTTTCAGACCGTAAAGAGCCTTTTTCAAACGAAAAACATGGTTAGGTTGTTTATGGTCTACAAAACCTTTCGGTTGAGCCACATAAACTTCCTCATTTAAAAACCCATTTAGAAACGCGCTCTTAACGTCCATTTGAAATAATTTGATTTTAAAATGACAAGCAATAGCAAATAGTATACGAATGGACTCGAGTCTAGCTACAGGGGCGAATGTTTCATCAAAGTCTATACCTTCTACTTGAGAGTAGCCTTGAGCAACTAATCGTGCCTTGTTCCTGATGATAGTACCATCCTCATTTTTCTTGTTCTTGAAAATCCATTTGGTACCTATCACATTATGTTGCTTTGGAGGCTTCGTTAATTCCCAGACTTTGTTTCGCTCAAATTGATGGAGCTCTTCCTGCATTGCTTTAATCCAGTAGTCATCCTGAAGAGCTTCATCTATGTTCTTTGGTTCGATTAAAGATACGTAGCAAGCAAATCCACAAACCAACTGCCTCCGAGTTCTAACTCCTTCTTGTGGATCTCCAATGATGTTTGATTCAGGATGATCCTTGGAGATTCGTAGCGTTTGTTGAAACGGAGTACTCGGAGGTATATGAGATGATTCCTGCACATCAGATAAACTTGAAGAACCATTAGATGCATCATTAATATTGGAAGTATTATCATGAGAAGATGCACTTACAGGAGTATCATCATCCAGAGAGATATCGAGGGTAGATTTTTCAGATGCAAAGTGAAAAGCTTCATCTACTTTAACATTTATAGATTCTACAATCGTTTTAGATTCGATGTTAAATACTCGATATGCTCTGCTATTCGTAGAATAACCCAAAAAGATCCCTTCGTCACTTCGAGAGTCAAACTTTCCAAGATTTTCACGGTCACGTAAAATGTAACATCGACTCCCGAAGATACGAAAGTATTTGATATCCGGTTTTCTACTAAACCACAGCTCATATGGTGTATTTAAAGTTCCTGGGCGCAAATACACTCGATTAATGACATAGACAGCGGTGTTCGCAGCTTCAGCCCAAAAATGTAGCGGTAAATTCCGGCTATGAAGCATCACACGCGCCATCTCTTGAACAACCCTGTTTTTGCGCTCAATAACACCATTCTGCTGAGGTGTATAGGGTGCTGAGAATTCATGTTTTATGCCGTTGGAAGTGCAAAAATCAATGAATTTGGAATTTATGAATTCTCCACCTCTATCACTCCTAACACGAATGATCTTTTCATTCTTTTCAATCATAATACGATGGCAAATCTCATGAAAAGAATCAAACGTATCAGCTTTCTCTTTTAAAAATGCTACCCAAGAAAACCTAGAGAAATCATCAACCAATAAGAAAATATACCATTTACCTCCCAAAGATGGTTGACGGGTCGGCCCCATTAAATCCATGTGCAAAAGTTCCAAAGGTCGTTTTGTACCAACGTGGTTCAAGTTCTTGTGTGCAGTCCTAGACTGTTTTCCCTTTTGGCAACCACCACACACAACGTTTTGTTTAAGCAAAAGTTTTGGAACCCCCTTGACCACGTCCTTGTTTGAAATTCTAGCAAGTTCCTTAAAATTTAAGTGACCTAGCCTTTCATGCCAAAGTGTTTCATTATCCAAAGAAACTAGGTAACATTTTTCAGAAAATTTATTAGGAACAACATAACAATTGTTTTCAGATCTAACCCCTTTTAAAAAGAATACATGGTCCTTATCAGTTACAACACATTCAAGAGATGAAAAGTTAACTGAAAAACCATTGTCGCAAAGTTGACTTATGCTGATGAGGTTAGTCTTAAGGCCATCAACAAATAACACATTATTTAGAATCGGGCCATCTGGAATAGCTACTATTCCTTTTCCAACAATTTTGGAAGATCGACCGTCTCCGAAAACAACGAGTCCTCCGGAGATCTTCTCAAGATTTTGAAAACTATTTTTGTCACCGGTCATGTGACGCGAACACCCGCTATCCAGATACCAAGACGAACTATCATATGCATGCAAGGAAACATTGGTAACAAGACAAGGAAAGATTTCACCTTTGCGCACCCAAACCTTTTTGGAGTGCGTCGGTAATGGTCGTGAAGTTATATGCCTAGGTGAAAGCGTCTTGTTAAAATGATTGCTGCTCCTTGATGACGTCGTCTTGCGCGGTAAACTACCAAGGTTCTTTTCCTTCAATTGATTTGCAATTGATTTCCGAGGAATCACCTTTGTGGTAGTCATTGCAAGAGGTGTTTGAGGTGCGCGTTTGACTCCCGTCTTGCAATATCTTCTTATGTGCCCTGAAACACACAACGAAAACATACCTTAGATCTTGACGATCCCAAAGAGGATGAAGTAAGTTTGTTGTCGTTGTTTGTCTTGAATTCCGGTGTCGGA
>JAQNDB010003686.1:0-28038 GCA_029204045.2 Tillandsia leiboldiana
TACAAAGCCCGGAAAAACCCCGAATCGAGCTGGAGCTTCTGCGTTGATCCGAATCAACCGGCATCACCTGTAAACTCAAATGCAACATGCCCAAGGCAACTCTCTGCTCCAAGTCATCTATGGGTTGGCGCGCTCTCCAAAGACACCGGTACTCTACACACCTATACATCATCTACAAATCCAAAAGGGAGATAACTAAAAACTAGAAATATAACAATACATAAACAGCTCCACAGTCCGGGATGGTACATCTACCTCACTCTAAAGAAATAATTCTAGTAGGGAACTATCTCGCGACTCCCTGTCCTCGGTCCGTCAAGCCATCTCGGGCAGGAACGGAAGAAAAATCCTCAGCAACCTGTCACGACAGAGGGTGTGAGACTACATCCATAATAGTTTCTCAGTGGGTACCGTCTCCAAAAACCACGGTCTGCCCACTAAGTCTACTAGAGGCATAAGATAACAGAAAAGACTATAATAAGAAGGTAAGCCGGAAAAGTATCTACAGCTATCATGCCTCTATCTACTATGCTCAAGGGGAAAAACCCAGATGATGGTATGCATCCACTCACTACTGACAATAAGTCATAAGTACTATGCTCAATGAAAACTCTACTAAGACACAAGCTATGCAACCACTCACTCACAGTAACCCAAATCTCAGTGACTGCCACATAGGGTCCAGTCAAGCCTGCGCCTACGTACTGCCGCACAACCCGGAGGAACGGACTTACGTAGGGCATCCCACACGGACTATCTCAAGCGAACTCTAGTGTATCAACTAGTCGCATACATCGCAGCCTCGTCAGGCTCGATATCATCATCGCACCCGGGGCGTAGCTCGAGGGGAGCGACCCCACCGAACTCAAGTATCTCAAGTATCTCATAACTGGCATAGAATGCCAGGCTTAGCAGGCTATAATCCACGATCAAACAGAATGGTAACTCGAATATCCAACAACTATCACTCAGTCGGAGAACCCTCCACGACTCAATCTCACAACACTAACCCACTAAAAGAAAGTACAACACAGCTGGGACCGCCGTCAATCCAAACGACTCCCAAAATGACTCCCCACTCATAGGCGAGAAGAACCGACTGACGCAGCAAAGGTCTGAGAATCCCGTTAGGCCGGTGCCTAGAACCCCAATCAAACAAGAACAGACTCTAGGCTCAGCGTATCGAAGTTCTCGATCCTTTACCGTTCAGGGATTCGGCCCCTCTTGGTTAAAGTGGGAAACCATCTCAACCTACAAATCTCACGGGCTGGAGATGCTCTCCAGCCAGATCCACGGAGTGTCACGCCCCCGGGGGTTTTTGAGTCTATCAAAGTGAAAAATTACGTGTATTATTTTTTTTTTCTTAACAAGGTAACTTAACCCTCATCCCCGGTGCGTGCCAGACCGCCACATACACAAATTCTCTCTGCCCACGGACAGAGTCTCCTTTGTATATGCACGGCGTCTCATTTACAACATCATACATCAACCATCAACCATACAATAGACATACATCGTCAAACAGAGTACAGTAATTTAACTAATGTGTTAAAAGACCGGTGTCCACTCGACACCTTCTTATTAAAGCGGCATCAACATTTGGAAAGGATAAAACCAGCGGTTGCAAAACCCGTGCCCACACGGCACTTCGTTTTGAGAAAACATTTTCGAAATCATTTGGTTTATCATGAAACGTGCCGCGTATGAAAACATCACTAAAAGTATCAAAGTATAAAAGTACACCTCATCCACAGCGCTAACTCATACATGTCCATGACTAATATGATCCACAAGCAAATTAACTATTTAAACTATAAGGAAAACGAGATAAAAACCCAAGTATCCTGACTACGGTCCTCGCGACGCTGTCTCACCGCCATCCCGGCTAACGCACCTAGTAATACCTGTCACGGAGTGGGTAAAGTCAGTGACAAACAAAGTAGATGTCTAAATATCAATAAGGAATAAGGATCAAACCGATTACACCGGAACCTTTCGCTAAAACCCTGTACATAATTAAGCTGGGCACCAGCCCCAGATTTATCAATTAAGTTGGGCACCAACCCCAGATTTATCAATTAAGTTGGGCACCAACCCCAGAGTACCTGTCGGAGAGACTAAAGTCTCCCCTCGTGCGCAAACACCTTTTTGATGCTTTTAACCTCTTCACGGTGCTGGTGTGCTATTTATAGCTGGCGCGAAGAGGTCCTCACGGCTCTCACCCCTTTGTGAGGTACACGGGTCAAAAAGACCACTTCTCCGGAAAAGTACACCCATGCGGAGGCCAATCCGCCTGTGTACGTGCAGCATCCGAAAACGGATTTGCCGAGATCGGCGTGTAGTGAGCACCGCGACCGCAGCCGCTTCAATTGTTAGACAAAATACAATTATGCGAAAGGTTAAACTGTCCATCTACTATGTTAAACAAATTCAGAGCATTTTAATGATGATAGATGCACTTACTGCACTTGTTGCACTTATAGCAACAGTACCCACCTAGTTGAAGAAAAATCGGAACACCTGAATCCTTCGCGCACCCCCGCTGCGCACCTGGACCTAAAGAAAGTCCGGAAGGATAACTATAGTCAAAAACGTGTACTAACATCCCAAAACAAAAGACCCAATTTACTCTTTTCGACGGAAAAGTCCCACACCGTCCAGGTTGACGAAAACCGGAATCCCGCGCCGCCATCGCCGTCCGTCGGAGCCCCGCGCAGTTCGGAACTGCACGGCGTGTCTCCGCGGGCGGCGCCCACGCGGCGCGGCGCCTCGCGCGGGTGGTGCCTGTGCGGCGGGCGCGCGACGCTCCGCGCGGGTACGGCCCTGCATGGCGCCCGCGCGAGGGGTTGCCCGCGCGGCGCCCGCGTGGGTGCCCCGCGCGGCGCCCGCGCGGTTGCGGGTCCGCGCGGGTGCCGCCCGAGCGGTAGCCGCGCGGCCCCCGCGCGGTTGCGGGTCCGCGTGAGTGCCTCCCGCGCGGCGCCCGCGCGGTTGCGGGTCCGCGCGGGTGCCGCCCGCGCAGTGGCCGCGCGGCGCCCGCGCGGGTACGACCCGCGCGGAGCCCGCGCAGTGCCCGCGCGGTCCCATCGCCGCTTGCGGCGGCGATCGGCCGTCCGCGATTCTCCTCCGCGCGATGCCCTAGCGGCACCGCGCGCCTCCGCCGTCCGTTCCGTGCCCTAGCATGACGACGATGACGGCGACGGTGACGGATACGACGGAGAACCCAAGAACTCAAACAAAAAGGACGACAAAAAAATCCCAAATAATTTATAACAATTATTTTACTAACCGAAGATCGACGGGAAGGTTGTCCGGTCGCGTTCTTGCCTTCGGTTCGATGTCCGGGAAGATCGGGCTCCTTCTCTTTCTCCTTTCCCTTTCTTCCGGCTAGGGTTCCGTCTTTTCCTTTTTCTCTTTCTTTCTCTCCTCACCGGTTAGGGTTTTATTTTTCTTTTCTTTTCTTTCCGTTAATCGGGATCCCTTATATAGCTCGTATTATATCTTTAATTAATTTCCTCTTTAATTCGTACGTAAGAAAATTCTATTTTCCGTCATCGGATAATTAATTAATTAGTTAATTATCACCTACGAGATAACCCACCTTATCTCCAACGGGTGTAAGATATTTCGCACGGATTCCGATGCATGACTAATCACTGTATCACTAAGAATTCCGTTCCGGGAGATCCCGACATCGGATTTCAGATCCGATCGCACCGTCGGCCATCATTTTCCGCGCTCTATCGCAGAAAAATACCAGCACCACACACTGGCCAACTTTTAATAATTAAATAATTTTATTCCTCTTAAGGGCTTAAATGGTTTAGATGTGAGTCAAAAATACCCCTAAGGGCCGGATCACTGCACCACTCACACTTTATAAAAAGTTTCGTCCCGAAACTTAAGTACAAACCCCACTAATCAATTCGGGAAAACATTCTCTCATCTTCGATTCCAGTTCCCAACTCACCTCGCGCTCTTCGTGGTTGCTCCACTGGACCTTTACATAGGGGATTGTTCGTTTGCGCAACTTCTTGTCCTCTCTCGCCAAAATCCGCACCGGTTTCTCCTCGACGCTTAAATTCTCTCGCAACTCGATGGTGGAGGCATCCAAGGCATGAGAGGGATTAGCTAGGTACTTTCGGAGCATTGAGACATGGAACACGTTATGGACTCGTTCGAGGTTCGGCGGCAGGGCTAATAGGTACGCCACTGGTCCTACGCGTTCTGGGATCTCGAACGGTCCTACGTACCTCGGGCTTAACTTTCCCTTTATGCCGAAGCGTCGGTTCCCCTTAGAGGGCGAAACTCGGAGTAACGCATGCTCACCCACCATGAACTCTAAGTCTCGGCGTCTGTTGTCCGCGTAGCTTTTCTGTCTGCTCTGGGCAGTCAGTTGCCTTTGTCTAATCAATCGCACCTTTGCTTCGGTCTCCTCCACTAAATCTGGGCCCAGAAACTTACGCTCACCCAAGTCGTCCCAGCATATTGGAGACCGACAGCGGCGCCCGTACAGGGCCTCGTATGGTGCCATCTGAATGCTGGCCTGGTAACTGTTATTGTAGGCAAATTCCACTAGGGGCAAACACCGTGCCCACCCTTCGCCCAAGTCCAAAACGCATGCTCGAAGCATGTCCTCCACAATTTGTATCACCCGCTCTAATTGTCCATCGGTCTGCGGGTGAAAAGCCGTACTGAAGTGCAACTTGGTTCCCATTGCTCGCTGCAGGCTCTGCCAAAAGTTTGACACAAATCGCGTGTCCCTGTCCAACGTGATGGATGTCGGCACCCCATGCAACCTTACTATCTCGTTGATGTAGGTTTGTGCCAGTCGTTCCCGCGTCCACGTCGTGTGTATGGGCAGAAAGTTGGCCGATTTCGTCAGACAATCCACAATCACCCATATTGCATCGTGTCCCTGTGACGATCTCGGGAACCCGGTCACAAAATCCATGGTAATCATGTCCCACTTCCACTCGGGCACCGGTAAGGGTTGCAATTTTCCTGCCGGACGTTGGTACTCGGCCTTCACCCGTTGGCACACCAGGCAGTGTGCCACAAACCGAGTCACGTCTCCCTTCATTTTGGGCCACCAAAAGGTCTGTTTGACGTTCTTGTACATCTTCGTTCCCCCGGGGTGCGCTGCATATGGAGCAGTATGCGCCTCCCGCAGGATTTCCTCTTTGAGTTCCGGTAGATCCGGCACGCAGATTCGTCCCCGAAATCGTACCGTGCCGTCGGAGTTTACTGTGAAATCACCTTCTTGGTCGGCAGTTACTCTACTTCGCACCAGCTGGAGTTGGTCATCAGTCGACTGCCCCTCGAGGATTCTGTCAAGCAAGGTAGGTCTGACCACCAGTGTCAGAAGTTGTGCGACTGTACCCGCCGGTACTACTTCTAGTCTTAATCGCTAAAATTCTGCAATCAGACTATCTTGCTGGGTGATGGCACTTACCCCTGCCTCCTCGGCCTGCCCCTTGCGGCTCAGGGCGTCGGCCACCACGTTTGCCTTTCCCGGGTGGTGGTGGATCGTTAAATCGTAATCCTTCAGTAGCTCGAGCCACCGTCTTTGTCGCAAATTTAACTCCTTTTGGGGGAAAAGGTACTTAAGAGTTTTATGATCTGAGTACACATTGGAGTGTGCCCCATACAGGTAGTGTCTCCAAAGCTTGAGGACGAACACAACCGCTGCGAGTTCCAAATCGTGCACGGGGTAGTTCCGCTCGTATTCCTTGAGCTGCCTTGACGCATAAGCTATAACCTTTCCCCGTTGCATGAGTACTCCACCCAGCCCGTTTCGCGACGCATCGCAATACACTTCATAATCCTCCCCTGGTTCTGGCAGGGCGAGAATCGGGGCTCACGTCAATCTATCCTTGAGCTCCTCAAAGCTCCTCTGACATTTGTCCGTCCAGATGAACTTTTCCCCCTTTCTAGTCAAACGGTTTAAGGGGGTGGCTATCTTGGAGAAACCCTCCACGAAGCGACGGTAGTACCCGGCTAATCCCAGGAAGCTTCGAATCTCCGTCACCGTCGTCGGTTGGGGCTAGTCCGTCACCGAATCTATCTTCTTCGGATCGACTGCGACTCCAGCCGCCGATATTACGTGCCCCAAGAAGCCGACCTCACGGAGCCAAAACTCACACTTTTTGAGTTTGGCGTAGAGTTTCTGTTCCCATAGGGTCTGGAGGACTGTGCGCAGATGTTCATCGTGTTCCTCGTCTGTACGGGAGTAGGTGAGGATATCGTCGATTAAGACCACCACGAATAAGTCCAGGAAGGGTTTGAATACCCTGTTCATCATGTCCATGAACACCGCCGGGGCATTTGTGAGCCCGAATGGCATTACTGTAAATTCGTAATGGACGTAGCGAGTCCGGAAAGCTGTTTTGGGGATGTCCTCCCCCCTTGACCTGGACCTGATGATAGCCCGACTGCAGGTCAATCTTTGAAAAACACCGTCTCCCCCTGTAGTTGGTCGAAGAGGTCGTCGATCCTTGGCAGGGGGTACTTGTTCTTAACGGTGACCTTATTTATCTCCCGGTAGTCGATGCACAACCGGAGACTTCCGTCCTTCTTCCTCACAAACGGGACGGGCGCGCCCCAGGGTGACGCGCTAGGTCTGATGAAAGCCTTATCCAAAAGGTCCTCCAACTGTGCCTTGAGTTCCTTCAACCCCGTGAAGGCCATCCTGTACGGTGCCTTGGTGATGGGTTTGGTGCCGGGAAGTAGTTCAATAGGGAAGTCGACTTCTCGTTCCGATGGCATTCCGGGGAGCTCCGCCGGAAACACGTCGGGAAATTCCCTTACCACGGGACCACTGATCCTTATCTGGGGAGCGGCCCTGAACTACCTATCGGCCAATTGAGTTCTCGGCTGCAAGGCATAGGATGGAGCCTATTTATTCCTTGCATGGCCCTTAACGGGCCCCGAGTACACAAGGTTCTCCTATGCTTCGAAGCCCGCCCGCGTACATCGGCCGGGGAAGGCTTCGCCTAATACTTAAGGATTTTAGAGAGAGGGAGAGAGAGAGAGAGTCTAACAGGGGTAGCAGGCTAAGGTGTAACCGGTGCTCCTAATCTAAGAGGGAAAAGAGAAACCAAAAATTACCTGCCGTTACTAGGTCTGGGACGTCGCGTCCTCCACTGTAGTATCCCGGGGAGCCCGTCCACAGCGCTTGGGCCAGCGTCGTACGGCGTGCTGGGGAAGGGACTTGACGTCTGAGGAGTCTGCGGATTGCTGGTCGCCAGGCAAATCCTTTGGCTGAACGGGGGCCGCAGCACTCTCTGGTCCTTTCTGCTGTGGTGGCGCAGCGGCGGCGGCGGGGGTGGGCCTCTGAGGGCAGAAGGCACGGGAGTGGTCCGGTAAGCCGCACTGATTGCAGTAATGGTACCTCCACGTACATTCCGCCACCGGGTGAGCACCCTCGCAGATTACGCACGGTCCCTGAGGTGGTTCCGCGCCCCTCGCTGGTGTCGGTTCGTCCTTCCGTGCTTTCTCCGGACGTCCTCCTCCTCGGCCCTTCGGGGCGGGGCCCCCTTGCGGAACGGGTGTAGCAGTCTTCTCTGTCCCCTCCGGTCGCGGTGCCGGAGGCCTGGTGGCGCCTGGTTTCCGTGGGCACTCGTAGCGTGCGTGTCCTGGTCTGCCGCATCGGTAGCAGTGGCCGTGTCTCCATGGACAATCAGTCACCTGATGCGCCCCACTGCATATGGGACACGGCTTCCTCTGCGGTTTGGGTTCTCCTCTCATCGCCTTTCTAAAGTTCCCCTCTGTCCTCGGGCGTTTGAGTGCCGGGCCCTGCTGGAAGGGGTCCTCCGTCGGTCTGGGATAGGGATAACTCTGCCGAGCGCGTGCCTCGGCCAGTTCTTGCTCTGCCCGCCGGGCCAACATAACCGCTTCGTTAAAAGTGGGGAACCCTGCCGGTGGCATTCCCCGGTAGGAGTCGTCCCTGGCGTCTCGCTGGGTGCGGTCGACACCCTCGAAATCTTGAGTCAGTAGGCCTAGGCGCTCAGTGAGAGTTAGCATTTGCCCCGCTATGTCGCGTAACTGGTTGCGGAGTAAGCGGTTGGCTGCGGCTGCGGGACCCATCCTGTCCAATGAGAATGGTTAGCGCTCAGTGGCCGGATCCTGGCCGTTGTCCGCTGTGATACAAAGAAACCACGTTAACCCTAAGGTTATAACCCAAGCACCCTGTCTTACGATTACACCTATATTACATTCCCTTTTCCCCGTACTCTCACGTACTACGCACCTATACCTTGGTTATCTCATGTCCAATTTGCTTATGGCACCCTACACTGTGGATGTGGATCACGTCTACTATGGTTATGGTTGTTTTCTCTGATACCATTTAATCTGTCACGCCCCCGGGGGTTTTTGAGTCTATCAAAGCGAAAAATTGCGTGTATTATTTTTTTTTTCTTAACAAGGTAACTTAACCCTCATCCCCGGTGCGTGCCAGACCGCCACATACACAAATTCTCTCTGCCTACGGACAGAGTCTCCTTTGTATATGCACGGCGTCTCATTTACAACATCATACATCAACCATCAACCATACAATAGACATACATCGTCAAACAGAGTACAGTAATTTAACTAATGTGTTAAAAGACCGGTGTCCACTCGACACCTTGTTATTAAAGCGGCATCAACGTTTGGAAAGGATAAAACCAACGGTTGCAAAATCCGTGCCCACACGGCACTTCGTTTTGAGAAAACATTTTCGAAATCATTTGGTTTATCATGTAAACGTGCCGCGTATGAAAACATCACTAAAAGTATCAAAGTATAAAAGTACAACTCATCCACAGCGCTAACTCATACATGTCCATGACTAATATGATCCACAAGCAAATTAACTATTTAAAGTATAAGGAAAACGAGATAAAAACCCAAGTATCCTGACTACGGTCCACGCGACGCTGTCTCACCGCCATCCCGGCTAACGCACCTAGTAATACCTGTCACGGAGTGGGTAAAGTCAGTGACAAACAAAGTAGATGTCTAAATATCAATCAGGAATAAGGATCAAACCGATTACACCGGAACCTTTCGCTAAAACCCTATACATAATTAAGCTGGGCACCAACCCCAGATTTATCAATTAAGTTGGGCACCAACCCCAGATTTATCAATTAAGTTGGGCACCAACCCCAGAGTACCTGTCGGAGAGACTAAAGTCTCCCCTCGTGCGCAAACACCTTTTTGATGCTTTTAACCTCTTCACGGTGCTGGTGTGCTATTTGCAGCAGGCGCGAAGAGGTCCTCACGGCTCCCACCCCTTTGTGAGGTACACGGGTCAAAAAGACCACTTCTCCGGAAAAGTACACCCATGCGGAGGCCAATCCGCCTGTGTACGTGCAGCATCCGAAAACGGATTTGCCGAGATCGGCGTGTAGTGAGCACCGCAACCGCAGCCGCTTCAATTGTTAGACAAAATACAATTATGCGAAAGGTTAAACTGTCCATCTACTTTGTTAGACAAATTCAGAGCATTTTAATGATGATAGATGCACTTACTGCACTTGTTGCACTTATAGCAACCGTACCCACCTAGATGAAGAGAAATCGGAACACCTGAATCCTTCGCGCACCCCCGCTGCGCACCTGGACCTAAAGAAAGTCTGCAAGGATAACTATAGTCAAAAATGTGTACTAACATCCCAAAACAAAAGACCCAATTTACTCTTTTCGACGGAAAAGTCCCACACCGTCCGGGTTGACGAAAACCGGAATCCTGCGCCTCCGTCGCCGTCCGTCGGAGCCCCGCGCGGTTCGAAACCGCGCGGCGTGTCTCCGCGGGCGGCGCCCACGCGGCACGGCGCCTCGCGCGGGTGCTGCCCGTGCGGCGGCCGTGCGACGCCCGCGCGGGTGCGGCCCCGCACGGCGCCCGCGTGGGTGCCCCGTGCGGCGCCCGCGCGTTGCCCGCGCGGTTGCGGGTCCGCGCGGGTGCCGCCCGAGCGGCAGCCGCGCGGCGCCTGCGCGGTGCTCGCGCGGTTGCGGGTCCGCGCGGGTGCCGCCCGCGCGGTAGCCGCGCGGTGCCCGCGCTGTTGCGGGTCCGCGCGGGTGCCGCCCACGCGGTGGCCGCGCGGCGCCCGCGCGGGTATGACCCGCGCGGTGCCTGCGCGGTCCCATCGCCGCTTGCGGAGGCGATCGGTCGTCCGCGATTCTCCTCCGCGCGATGCCCTATCGGCACCGCGCGCCTCCGCCGTCTGTTCCGTGCCCTAGCATGACGACGATGACGGCGACGGTGACGGATACGACGAAGAACCCAAGAACTCAAACAAAAAAGACGATGGAAAAATCCCAAATAATTTATAACAATTATTTTACTAACCGAAGATCGACGGGAAGGTTGTCCGGTCGCGTTCTTGCCTTCGGTTCGATGTCCGAGAAGATCGGGCTCCTTCTCTTTCTCCTTTCTCTTTCTTCCGGCTAGGGTTCCGTCTTTTCCTTTTTCTTTTCCTTTCTCTCCTCACCGGTTAGGGTTTTATTTTTCTTTTCTTTTCTTTCCGATAATCGGGATCCCTTCTATAGCTCGTATTATATCTTTAATTAATTTCCTCTTTAATTCGTACGTAAGAAAATTCTATTTTCCGTCATCGGATAATTAATTAATTAATTAATTATCCCCTACGAGATTACCCACCTTATCTCCAACGAGTGCAAGATATTTCGCACGGATTCCGATGCATGACTAATCACCGTATCACTAAGAATTCCGTTCCGGGAGATCCCAACATCGGATTTCAGATCCGATCGCACCGTCGGCCATCATTTTCCGCGCTCTGTCGCAGAAAAATACCAGCACCACACACTGGCCAACTTTTAACAATTAAATAATTTTATTCCTCTTAAGGGCTTAAATGGTTTAGATGTGAGTCAAAAATACCCCTAAGGGCCGGATCACTACACGAAGAGTCCGAAAACCCCGGGAGACTAATACCTACGACCCCAATCAAACAAGAACAGGCTATAGGCGTAGCCTCCCGTTGCTTTCGACTTGCTTTCGACCCCAGAAAGAAATCAGCCCTTAGAACCCAGACCTCTCGGATCATCTCGAGTGGGTAAGTTTATAAGAAATAGTGACTTTTATTACAGAAAACCATTTGATCTACGAGAAATCCATTTTTTAATGATTTTTAGTCTTTTTAGGAAAACAATTTAAAAAACAAGTTTTATGTCCAAACCTCGAAGAGCTAAAGCCCTCGTCCTATCAAACAAGAACAGACTCAGGAGACCCTGCGAGGCTTGGAAGAAAACATTGGCTGACTAAAATCATGTGTGCGCCCAAAAAGGTTCTGGGTTCAAGGTTCTGCTGTCACTAGTACACCACTGCCACTACCACTGTAGTGACAACCAACTCAAGAACACAACGTATCGGGACCACCGTCTACCCGAACGGCTCCCGCCAGAACTAAACGACTGGCTCTAACTACCAGACTCCACTCGGCCCCCATGCCCGAGTGCAACATACGTCCCACAATGTCCTGACCACTCGGCCCACTACCCGAGCGAGGAACTCTAAGTCCAGAAAGAAATGCACTGTGTGGGATGTCTAAAGCATAAAGGAACCTAGCCCAGATTAAGGTTCTCTATTGGTCTGGTTACACACATGCAACATATGACAGGGGTGCTAGTCAAGGTTCCAATAATACACTTATTCTAGCATACTGAATCCTATCATAATAGAATTAGAAGGAAGTCCGCAGACTTAGAGAAAATCCAACCCACCTTGGTTTGCGCCAATTGCTCGTCGACACTTGCAATTGGGCTCAGCGGGATTACCTTGTCTCCACGTGGTCTGCACACAAAATGAAGCACGGTGCCGGAATCCGCACGCAAAACGGAGAGGTAACAACAGTCCCTTAAAGTCAGCGCTTCGTCAAACAGGCACCCTCAGCTTCCTGCGCGGCGAGAAAACACTCTACCGGCTTCGACGGAAGCTAAATCTGCACCTCAAGCTGACAGAAAAGAGGAAAAACCAAACATCAGTCAAGGACGGTCGAAAACTGAGCATCCGGCGGTGAAAAACGGCCTCCGTCGGCGAAAACACCGCGCAAAACTGCTCGTGAAAAGCATCAAAAACTGCTTGCGAAAAACTGCACTAAACCGCTCGCGAAAAATTGCTCGCGAAAACAGCGAAAACTGCGAAAACCGCTCGCGAAACTGCTCGCGAAAACTGCTCGCGGAAAGAGCGAAAACTGCGAAAATTGCTCGCAAAAACTGCTCGCGGAAACTGCGAAAACTGCGAAAACCGCTCGCAAAACTGCTCGCGAAAAACTACGAAAAACGGCTTGCGAAACTGCGAAAACAACATGCGAAACTGCTCGCAAAACTGCTCGCAAAAACTGCAAAAACCGCTCGCGAAACTGCTCGCGAAAACTGCTCGCGGAAACAGCGAAAACAGCGAAAACCGCTCGCGAAACTACTCACGAAAACTGCTCGCAGAAACAGCGAAAACTGCAAAAACCGCTCGCAAAACTGCTCGCGAAAAACTGTGAAAAACGGCTTGCGAAACTGCGAAAACAGCATGCGAAACTGCTCGCAAAACTGCGAAAACTGCTCGCGAAAAAGGCATCAAAACTGCTCGCGCACGCGCTCGCCAAGCCGCTGCCAGCAAAAACGACCGCACGGGGCAGCCAGCCGCACGGCTCCGGCAAGCCTGCCGCGCGGCGCTGGGCCTGCCGCACGGCGCTGGGCCCAGCCGCGCGGCGCCCCGCAGCGCCGCGCGCGCCCACTCGGGGCCCGCGGAGCTGCGCGCCCTGCGCGCAGCCTGCGGCACCGCGCGCACTTCGCGCGCGGTCCGCAGGGCTGCGCGCGGCCCGCGCAGGACCCGCGCACCGCGCGCGGCCTGCAAGGGCCCGCGGCGCTGCGCGCAGCCTGCGGCGCCGCGCGCACTACGCGCGCGGTCCGCAGGGCTACGCGCGGCCCGCGCAGCGCCCGCGGCGCTGCGCGCGGCCCGCGCAGGGCCCGCGCACCGCGGCCGGCCCGCAAGGGCCAGCAGCGCTGCGCGCCCTGTGCGCAGCCTGCGGCACCGCGGGCGCGGTCCGCAGGGCTGCGCGGAGCCCGCAGCGCTGCGCGCCCCCGCCGCACGCGGCCTGCAGCGCCTATGCGGCCACTCCGCTGCGCGCGGCGCTGCACCTTGGCGCAGCGCCCTGGAGCTGCCCGCACACACGGCTGTGCCGCAGGGTGTTGCCAGCCCTGCGGCACCCCGGCGGCTGCTGCGCCCGGCGCCCTTGTGCGCCCGCGCAGCAGCCGCGCCGGCCGCGCGTGCGCCATAGCGCGCGCGAGCGGCTCCCACAGCTGCGATCCCCCGCGCAAAAAGAATAAATAAAAAGAATCAAATAAATCCACCAAAACTTTAAATAAATTTATTTAAAGCCCCAAAACACCGAAAAACCCAAAAATCTGAAATTCGCGTACCTCGTCGTCGCACGCCGCATGCCCACGAGCTCCTCTCGGCCACCAACGGGGAGTCCACAACCAAGAACGCTTCAAAATCCTCTTTGTTCCCTTTACTTCTCCTTCTTATTCCTCCTTTCTCTCTTTTCTTCTTTCTCTACTACCCTCAAGTCTTCAGAGGTGAGTGGTGGAGAGGGGAGGTGGCACAAGTGGATAAGGCATATTTAAATAAAAAGCTACAAGTGCTTTATTAAAAAAACTAATTAACAAACTTAATTTAAGTTAGAGATGTTGGGTTATGTTAAGATATGGATCTAAATAGGGGAAAAACCACCTAGAGTGGGGGTGAATAGGTGTAAACAATAAACACTCAAAAATCATTGCGTAATAAAACCCAGTGCGGAAATGAAAATATAAGACGCAAGATTTTTACGTGGAAAACTCCAAAACCGGAGTAAAAAACCACGGGACCGATAACACGGCGAAATCCACTAGAATTAACACACGTACAAAGGAGATATACCGTACTCACAGACGACTCGACCTTTTTCCATACGCTCCTAGTAGATCTTCTCCGCTCGCTCCGCAACGCTCTTCGAATCCACGATTAGCGTCCAACGCCGAATCCACGGCGTCCAACGTCGAATCCACGACGTCCAACCGAATCCACGGTCTTCACCCAGTGGCACGTCTCGAATCCACGAACGTACCTCGCTCCGAATCCACGAGAGCGGTAGCACCTTGAATCCACAAGGCCACGCGAGTCCACGCGCCGATTTTGGGAAAATTTTTGTTTTTGGGTGGTGATGATCCGCCGAATACTTAGATCGAAATAGATCGGGAATACCATCTAAGTATTCATTAATTTGATTCTACTCAAAATCTGAGTATTAAAACCTAGAATCAAATTAATCAATATAGATGAAGAAACATAGATTTAATCTAGTTATTTCCTTTCTTCTCTATATGTGGATTTTTCTCTTTTGACCATATTTTGGATTACCCTAAAAAATGAATCGTAGGGTCTAGATATAGGTTAGAAACCGTTGGAAGAGGATAAGAATCAAAAACTAACCTTTTCTGGAATTTTACAGGACGACGGTCCGGACTGGAATTATGGCGGTCCGGACTGTCGTAGCGAAACAGACTTTTTCCAGAAAAACATACCTTCGGGGTCCGGACTGTAATTTCCACGGTCCGGACTATTCATGCAATTTCTGCAAATTCCACGTTCGGGGTCCGGACTGAAGTCACCAGGGTTCGGACTGAAATTGCGCATGAACTATCCTATGTTCGGGGTCCGGACTGTAATGTCAGGTCCAGACTCTGAACATGTAGTATGTCCAGTTTTTGATTTTTATGCAATTAAAAATTCATCCAAGTATTTCTACACTATAAGAAGTATTCGGATCACCAAAATTATTTAGTTAAACGTACCTGATCCTTTTGAATTCTTCTTTCTTGAGATTGAGGTATATGATCCAAACTTCTTCTTCTTCAATCTTCAAGACTTAATTAATTTCACGAAATACGCCATAACAAATTTCTTAGCAATCTCCCCCTTTGGCGGTTTCGTGACAAAAGACAAATCCACTCAAGACAATTCAAAAAGATATTTTTGTTGCTATCACCATACAACAAAAATTTACATTGGAGATCCAAACTAAAATTAAGTACGTGAGATAAACTCCTAGAACAGACTCTAGACTTAGACATCTGTACTCTCTGGAAAAAAAAGAATCATTTTTGACAAAACAAAAACGTTAGATACCTCAAGAATGTTTTTGCATTCAAACCAAACAGAGATAGAGTTTATACTCACTATGACATTTATGAACTCAGATATGTATTAAGATATCATAATCAGAAGTAGACATATCTTCTAAGCAATAAAATCCAAATGTCATAGAACTTGTTAGTAATCAAACAACTTGTTAGTAATAATACATGCCCAAATAGTTAGTCGAATAGTTAGTAGAGGCATGCATGCAATCACAATACAAAATCAAAAGTTGCTTTGATACTTACCTTTCATAGTTTCATAGTTCACAAACATGTTCAAAGTGCTCAACCAATTAGTCGATCATTGTTCGTTCTCTCTCCCCTTTTTTGTCACAAAATCGAGCCAAAAGTACAAAACAAAAGGAGAGTTAAAATTTTACAACAAGAAAATGTGAGAACGAAACTAAAGAAAAACTTGAAAAACCTGCAAAACAAAGTTAAAGATTAGAACAAAATAAGATTAGTCAGAATCCTCTGAACTAATACACCCGAGTTTTTCAAAAAATTTCTTTATTCGCTTGTTCATTGACACTTGTTCCTTTTTAACTTCACGAATTTCTTCCTTCATTTCTATAAACTCATTTGAGATGCGTTCTTGCTCGGAGGAGAGATGCTGTTGCTCTCTATAAATTGAGGTAACCGATGCGTCATCGTCTGAAGTCGAAGGAGGTGCAGGTCGTGCGGCAGGTGCTGGTGGGACTGAAGCTGTAGCTGCTGAAGTTGAAGGTCTGCGTCTGAGTGGAGGTGAAGGAGGCTCATCTTGCTTCGTTGTTAGGGACTTTACGGCAGTCGTATCGTTGATTATTCCCAGACTATGCATATAGGTTGATGATGAAGTATCGACCTTGAATTTCTTCAAAATTCGCATAATTATGATTGGGATGGGAAGTCTCTCTGTGGGATGAGCATGTTCCACATACCGTGCCATCCTTGACCATATGAGGAAAGGAATGTTAAAATTAGAACCCAAAGCTGCCGATGGGTTTCCAAGAAGATATAGGAATAGCATCCGGTCCCATCGAAGAACTTTTGTTTGCATGTTGGGTAGAATGTTGTAGCAAACAACAAAGTTCAAGTATCGATACTCCGGTCGAAGTTCTCTTGAAAAGACTGAGTTCCCCGTCGACTGAGTATCTGGCATACAAATTCCATTCACGACCACTCTCCATGAGGTGGTGGAGAGAGCATGACCTTTTAGGTAATGACTTCCTTCAGCGTTGGCCTTCATCCTCAAAACTTCTCCAATCAGTTGTGGAGTGACCTTGATCTTAATGTTTCTAACCATTGTTTGAAATTCTCGCTGTCCGTCATCCTGATCAATCAACTTTGATCCATTTTGATAAAACATCCTGACGGAGTGAAGACAATATCCTGTAGGGTCAGGGAAATTGCAGATTGGGGCAAGACCCGCATTGTCAACGAGGGTGCCAAAGAGGGCGGATCGCTCCCTCAGAGCTTTGAGATTAACATGCCTTTCACCGATGCACTCCCTCTTTTCAAAGTCCTTAATTCTTTCTGAGCTTATAAAATCACGTGGAGGAGGCTGGCTTGCTAGTGGCTCCTCAATAGATATCCCTCGAGCACTCCCTATTTTGCGTGCAATGCTCTTTCTTTTTGTTTTTAGAGGAGTTTCTTCCATTGGAGCTTTGCCTTTCTCTGCGGCAGTTGGCGGTGTCTTTGCCTTTGATGATGCAGCAGGGGCTTTCCCTTTTGAAGTAGCAGGTGCAGTTGCTTCTATTAATAATTCATCCCAGTTAATGGATTCAGTTTCTGATCCCGAATCCGAGTCCTGTCGACCCTTCTTAGCCCTCTTGGGCTTGTTAGTTGCTCTGGTGTGAACCATTGCAGCTAATGCTTGTGAAAGAGAATCCTGTGAGCAACAACTCAAGAACACGAGAAAAATTGTTTATTTTCAAAAATTTGAAAATTTGTACCCAAACAATCATTATTGTGTAGAGAGACTAGGAATCAAATTAGTTTTGCAAAAAGAATTTTAAAAATAGATCAATCCCATGATTTTCAAAAATTCCTATTATATGCCCTAAAATCGAATTTTTAGAAATCGAAGCCTAAAAATCCGTTAATCAAGAGAAAACCTAGCATATAATCAAAAGTAATCTACCCAGAGTTCTTATTTCGAAAGAAATTTGACCAAAAACCAATCTCAAATGAAAAAGTTACAAGATTTCCATCACGTTTTGAGCAAAATAGTGAAAACTGTGAAAAACCGAGTTTTTGATCAAGAAAACTTACTTGGAATCGAAGAACCTGAGTTGGAAAGGCTCCAAATCGGTTGATTTCTAGAGAGAGAAGCTCTGGAGACTTTTGAACAAAAGATTGCAGTAAAAGAAAATCAAAACCCTTTTGTTCTATATGAAACCCTAGCCGCGGTCCGGATCGGATCGTGAATCCAGTCCGGATCGGCTACCCGCAGGAAATTCCTGCGTTCGGGATCCGGATCGGATTATCCAGTCCGGATCGGCTCCAAACTTTTTCTTCAGAAAAATTCCGAAAAATTCTAGAAAATCCAGAAAAAGATTGTAAGCACTTCTGTGTATCAACTTTAAATTAAAATTATCGTTTCATGTCAAGAGAAATAGATTATGCCAAATCTATCAATAATATCCAAATAATGAAACAGAAATTTATAAGAATTAAATCCCTTAAAGTTGAACAAGTTCAATTACATCTATCATGATCTTATGAGTAATGCCTTTATCAAATAATCAATTTGGTAAAGAAAATGAAATACCAAGATCAATAGATGTTTGAAATCCCAGATAAGTTAGATAATATATCTAGTCAAATTATTGTAAGGAGTGGCTCTTTGAGCATCTTTCAATAAAATTCCCACTTTATACCAACCTTGGAATTTGACAGAGTCAAGTATTCCAAACAGCATTTTATCTAATCAACTCGAAAAACCATGCTTGGTATACATGTGGTAGCTGCACACAGTACTCGGACGACCGAGGTGGTAGCTCTTTCCTCCATGTGGTGGTAGTTTTCACACTCCTCATTGGGATGTAACTCTTTCCACATCTTTTGAGCATAACAATTTTCATTAACTCCCCCTCAAATGGCTATCAATTATTTAAAATATAAAGTATTCAACCAAAAATTGATCTCAATTTCATACTCGACTCAATTGTCAAATAAGATAAAAACTAAAGCAAGAGATCATTTGAGAGAGAAATTGACTTTGATCAAAACAAAGATGACTTAATTGACATAAATGATCATTGCATCAAATGAATTATTATGATATCCAAAGCATAATAAATTTCTAATTATATGAAAGTATGCAATTAAAGTCAATATAACTAATGCTCAATTAATGTTCTATGTACAAACATAGATAATGAACAAAAACACAAAACAAAACCTAAACTAAGCAATTATTTCAAAAAGGAATTATTTCAAGGAAAGCATTCCAATTGCCTTACGCAAATGAATAAATCGTTTTTGATCCAAAGGTTTTGTTAAGATGTCAGCTAATTGATCCTCAGTTGAAATGTAAGAAATTTGAAGAATATTTGATTCAACTAGCTCTCTTAGAAAATGATATCTAAGTTCAATGTTTTTGTTCTCGAGTGCAACACATGATTTTTAGAAATATTTATACCACTTGTGTTGTCACAAAGAATCGTTACCGAAGTTGCTGAAATCCGGAAGTCGCTCAACACACTTTTCATCCAAATGAGTTGGGTTGAACAACTACCTGCTGAAATATATTCCGCTTCGGCAGTCGAGAGTGCAATGCAGTTTTGCTTTTTACTATGCCATGCAACAAGGCAATGGCCAAGATAAAAACATGCACCACTCGTACTCTTCCGATCATCCACAGATCCTGCCCAATCGGCATCTGAATATCCTATAATGTCAAGCGTTGTTCCCATAGGATACCAAATTCTGAAATTCAAAGTTCCTTTGATGTACCGGATGATCCTTTTCACTGCTTTCAGGTGAACCTCCTTTGGTGCTGATTGATATCTCGCGCAAATTCCAACACTAAAGAATATGTCCGGGCGACTAGCCGTGAGATAGAGTAGGCTTCCTATCATGCTGCGATAAAGCTTCTCGTCTACACTCTCACTAAGAGATTCACTTCCTAATCCCTTATTGCTAGTTCCCATTGGAGTCGGAAAATCTTTAGAGTTTTCTAAATCGAATTTCTTCACCAACTCCCTTGCATACTTGGATTGACACAAATGGATGCCATCATCATTTTGTTTCACTTGCAATCCAAGAAAGTATGTTAGTTTGCCCATCATTGACATCTCAAATTAGCTTTCCATGGTTTCTGCGAATTTAGAAGCATCATTATCTCTTATTGCCCCAAATACAATGTCATCGACATAGATTTGTGCCACAATGAAATTATCCTGATAATGCTTCACAAAGAGAGTCCGGTCTGCTCCCCCTCGAGTATAGCCCTTTTCTAATAGGTGCTTTGTCAACCTTTCATACCATGCTCGCGGTGCTTGTTTTAGACCGTAAAGAGCCTTTTTCAAACGAAAAACATGGTTAGGTTGTTTACAGTCTACAAAACCTTTCGGTTGAGCCACATAAACTTCCTCGTTTAAAAACCCATTTAAAAACGCGCTCTTAACGTCCATTTGAAAGAGTTTGATTTTAAAATGACAAGCAATTGCGAATAAAATTCTAATCCACTCGAGTCGAGCTATCGGGGCGAATGTTTCATCAAAGTCTATACCTTCAATTTGTGAGTAGCCCTGAGCAACTAGGCGTGCTTTGTTCCTGATGATGGTACCATCCTCGTTTTTCTTATTCTTGAAAATCCATTTAGTACCAATCACGTTGTGTTGCTTCGGAGGCTTCGTTAATTCCCAGACTTTGTTTTGTTCGAACTGATGGAGCTCTTCCTGTGGTGACCCTGATCCCCGTGTAGCTTCTCCCATGAACCGTGGTGTTGAACACCTAGTTTTGGTGTATCTGGTCCTTAGTGCATCAAAGGGATGCCACAGATGGACCCTGTGTGATATCCACAGCTGGATTGGCCTTCGGCTGCATTTGCTGAATTTTCGGACTGGTTTTGGGCCAAACAGAGGTTGGATTTGGATTCAGCGCGGAAAAACGCTTGAAAACGGCTATTTGCTTGTTTGATTTGGAGTCCGGATGCCCAAAAACGGACCCCCGGAAGTTTTCGCTGAATTTCGGTGCATGGGAGGGGCCGTGGACCGCAGGCTGCCACGTGGCGGCTTGTGATTGGGCCGGTCCGCAGCGCTCGGTCCACAGAGGGGAGCGGCTGGGTGCACGGACCCGGCGCATGGACACGTGGCGCCGCCTGATTGGCGGGCTCGTGAGGCACGGTCTACGGATTTTGCGCGGCGGTGCATGGACCGGGGCGGGGGGACACGTGGCATCCCCCGGTTGGTCGGTGCACGCGGCGCGGTCCACGGAACCTGTTTTGGGTGCGTGGACCTGGTGCATGGGACACGTGTCAACGTGTCATTGGTCGGCTCACCGGGTGCGGCGCACGGGGACGCGGGACCCCGCCTCGGGGCGCGTGCGCGGCAGGCGCCGCCTGCCCGCTCGTGTGACCGCGACAGTGGCAGGGACGCGTGTCGCCCTGCCACTGGCGGGCGCCACCTACCCGGTTTGACCGGGGAGGTGCCACGCGTCGGCGGCTCATGCGCCCCGCACAGCTGTTCGCTGTGCGGGACGCGTGTCGGGCGCCGGGGCGTGCGACGTGGCCGCAGCGGAGCGCCTCGGGCCGCTGTCGCCTGTTGGTCGGGCTACGTGGCGGCCCCGGGCCGTTTCGGGCGCGCACAGTGTTGGGCCGGCCCAACACTGTAGCCGCCCGAAAGTTGCCATGCGCCCGAAAACCGGGACACAGCGGGTATTTCTTCAATTGTTTTTTCGGGGCCTATTTAAAGCCCGAGCCTTCTTCTTCTTCAACCTTTTGGCACTTCCGAGCTTCAAACCGCCAAGAGCCCCGTACCAAAGTTGATCCTCACACTGTGGAGCTTCCATCTGCAGAGTTTGGGGATTTTTGGGGGCACGCTTTTCGAGATTCTCTTTTTCTTGGCGCGGCGCGACGCTCCTTCTTTGGTGTTGCTTCCGTCGCTCTTCGGTGTACGAGCTCCCCCGACCTACTCCGACCATCTTTTCGAGCGATTTCTTCGCCGCTGGATTCGTAACAGGTGAGGCTACGATTTTGGGTTTCACGCACATTTTCTGATTTCGCGTTTTCCAAGGTGTTTTCTCGTGCTCATTGGGACCCTTCTTGCTGTGAGTTTGTGGTGAGGACAGCAGCTTCTTTTGAGGATATCTTCGCGGACAGATCTCGGATCAGAACGTGCTTATAGACTTTTTTCATCTACGCGACGCAAGGATCATCGTATATTTTTCTGGGAATTTTTGGAGACCTCCCCAAAGGTATACACTTTCCATTTTATCTGTATAAGAGATTACAGTTATTTGATTGGGAGTTACTGCGCACCGATATTGTGGAATTTATAGCTCGGCCTACGGTGCTCCGTTTTGGGCGTGCAGGTACTTGTTTCGAAGCTATCGACGCGTAGAACGTTGGGGTATTTTATCTGGAATTTACTGAGCACTTTCAGAAGGTGAATTATTGGCTTTTTACAGCTGAATTTCAGACTTGCGATTTTGGGCAGATTTTGGGTTGTTGAGTATAACTGTAGCCCTATGTTGTACCCAGGTGGGATTTTGGACTGTACGGGGCATACTGGACAGTGAGTTGCTGTTTTTGGTTTTATCAACTGTAGAATTTGGGCAGATCAGCGTTTTCAGGTGGGTGGCTTTGCTTTCAAGATCTATGGACTGTACTCTAATTCTATTGATATAGAATCATGCATGATAGTGATTGGACTGGGGTAGCATGCTAGAGTGTAGGAATTGTTGTTCCTTGTTTTATCTGTCGATTTGGTGATCTCCTGTTTCCTACTTTCATGTAAATATTTGTTATGTTGAACCTGACCTAGCACCCCCGTCATATGTTGCATGTGTAACCAGACCAGTAGAAAACCCTCACTTGGGCTAGGGTTATTTATGCTTAGACATCCACACTTTATGTTTCATTCCTGGACTTAGTGTTATCCTCGCCCGGGTAGTGGGCCGAGCGGTCGGGACATCTTTTTAGTGTGGGATGCATTTGCACTCGTGCTTGGGGGCAGAGTGGAGTCTGGTAGATGTAGTGGATCGCTTGTCTGTACCGGGAACCGTTTGAGATAAACGGTGGTCCCGAGAGGTCTTGTTTTCCCCTATTGGGGTTGTCGCCACTGTGTCAGTGGTAGTAGTATACTAGTGTTAGCCGAACCTAGAACCCTTTTCGACATACACATGATTTTAGTCTACCAATGTTTTCTTCCAAGCATCGAAGGGCCGCTAGAGTCTGTTCTTGTTTGATTGGACAAAGGCATCAGCCCTTCGGGGTTTGGGTGAAACACTTATTTTTCTAACTGATTTTATAAAAAGAACTAAAATCGTTAAATATGGATTTCTTCCAGATCAAAATAATTTTCAATAACAAATGTCACCTTTTCATATAAATCTCCTCACTCGAAAGGATTCGAGTGATCCGGGTTCTAGGGGCCGTTCCTTTGTCGGGACGAAAGCCGCCGGGGCCGAGCCTGGAACCTGTTCTTGTTTGATAGGGTTGTAGGTGTAGGTCTCCCGGGACTTTCGGGCCCTGTTGGTGCTTTCTGCGTGTCGTGCCGAGGTTTTGCTTTCCCGAACTGTAAGGGGATCGGGAACTTCGATAGGCGGAGCCTAGAGTCTGTTCTTGTTTGATAGGGTTCTTAGCACCGGTCTATCGGGTTTCCGAACCCTTATGGTGTCGGTCTTTCCTGTGAGTTTAGTGTTCTGTTGTGGGAGCCGTCTGGTGGACGGTGGCCCCAGCTGTGTGGTTTTCCAGCCTGTGGTTGAGAGTTGTTGTTGGTCGATCTTGTTGATCGTGGTTTGGACTATAGCCTGCATGAGCCATATTTGAGCTCGACAGAGTTACGCGGATACTTTCCTCGGTGGGGTCGCTCCCCTCGAGAGCCACTCCGGAGTTGGGCCTGTTACTTGCTATCGCGACTTGTCGACGCCGTCCCTCTGACTGTGCCAGTTAGTGGCAGTCACGGACACCCTACGGTAGACCCGTCCTGTTGAGGCTGTGCGGCAGTAGGTGGGCGCAGGTTTGACTGGACCCTTTGAGGCAGTCAGTATAGATTTGGTGAGTTTACTGTGTGTGTTAGTAGGTGCATCATGTTCCATCTGTTCCTTTTCTTGAGCATCTAGATAGAGGCATAGTAGCTGTAGAGTTACTTTTCCAGCCCTTTCATTTCTGTATTATCGTTACTTTATGCCTCTAGTAGACTTAGTGGGCAGACCGTTGGGCTTGTTGGCGGCACCCACTGAGAACTACTTGGGACGTAGTTCTCACACCCGTCGTGGTGTTTTCCCCACAGGGACTTCTACTCCGGTTCCTGCTGCTCCTGTTGCTGCTTCTTCTGATCGAGGTAAGGGAGTCGCGAGATAGTTCCCTACCAGTCATCGTCCAGTGAGTAGATGCACCCTTATTACTTTTGAGAGTTCATGTTGAGAGAACTTTGTAGTGAGGTATAGAGTTGTATTTATTTTCTACTGCTGGAGAGACTTTTGTACTTTTGGTGAGGACTTGTGTTGTATATAGTTTTTATTCTAGCAGTTTTACTTTCAGCTCTGATATCTGCATAGTATAGATGTTCTTTTGCAGGTTAGTCGCTTCGTCTATACGGGGCTTCCCGTATGGGCGGCGGATCTGTTGGCGATCCCGGGTCGCAGTTTCGACGCCGGGGCGTGACAGATTAGGTGGTATCAGAGCCTAGGTTGTAGGTCATTGTGGACTTAGAAACCCTAGGCTTGTGGTTGGACATTAGGATGACTACGTGAGAGTCGTGACTGTTAGCGAGAGTCCTGATTGAGTTTGATACCTCTCCCTAGGGGTGGGATGAGTGACTGGCATGTTTATTCTCCTAAGCGATTATGTTGGCTGCAGACAACATAGTGCTAGGGAATGGATGACATGTCCTAGACTTTCGCTGGATTGGGTCGAGTATTGTTTGGTACTGTCCTGATGGTTGCTTGTGTGTTGCAGGTAGGCACGATGCCTCCCCGACGCAGGGTGCAGACGCGTTCTCAGCCTTTCCCCTCCGATGAGCCCGAGCAGGAGGACTCGGGGCAGGGACTGCAGAGGGAGGTTCTGGAGCTCCGTACCCAGGTGGCACAGTTGTCTGAGGCGGTGCGGCGCCAGGAGGAGACATCTCAGCGCCAGGAGGAGGCTTCTCGGCGCCAGGAGGAGGCCTTTGGTCGGATGATGCTTCTTTTAGAGCAGAGGACGCAGCCTGTGGTAGCACCCCCTGTGTGTTCGCCTGTGCCTTCTTCGCCAGCTGTGGCGCCCCCTGTGGTTCCGTCAGCGCCGGCTATTCCTGTCGAGTCGGTTTCTAGCATACCACCGCCTGGGTCGGTGGGACCTTTGACTTTGGCTGAGCAGAGTGCGGTGGTGGATCTGTTGATGAGGTTCCGCCGGTTTGATCCACCCCGTTTTTCTGGTATGAGTACTGAGCCGTGGGAGGCAGAGTCTTGGATCACGGCCATGGAGCGTCATTTTGAGAGTTTGTTTGTTGAGGATCGATTTCGGGTCTTCTTGGCTACACACTACTTGGAGGGCAACACCGAGGCTTGGTGGCGGCGTGTGCGGCCTGCTGGTCCGCCTGGGACGCAGATTCTTCCCTGGGCGGAGTTCCGCAGACTTCTTTTAGGGGCCTTCTTTCCTGAGAGTGTTCGCCAGAGATTGGAGGAGCAGCTGAGAAATCTCCGCCAGGGAGATCGGCCCGTGAATGCATACATAGCCGAATTCAATCAGCTGTTGGCTAGTATGCCTCACGTGGCCAGGGACGAGTCTCACCGGATCTACATGTTCGAGCGGGGGCTGCGCCGGGATATTTATCAGCTTGTTCACTCCGGCAGATTACAGACTTTGGAGGCATCGATGGAGCAGGCGTTATATGTTGAGTCTGGAGAGGCAGTGATGTCAGAGGTGGCTCTAACCCCCGTAGTGATTCCTGGGGCGAAGCGCCCAGCACCGGATGATGAGGGTCAGACGAGCGGGCAGGGACCTCCGAGACCTCCACGATCTCATTCTGAGGGTCGTGGGTTTCGTAGGCGCCGGAGATCTGGTGAGCCCCAGCAGCAGCATCAGCGGTATCGGCAGCAGCGGCAGGAGCGGTGTGTCATCTGTGGCGGGCCTCATCCACCGTCGCATTGTGATCAGAGACAGGGGCGGTGTTTCCTCTGTGGAGAGTTGGGACATTTCCACGCAGCTTGCCCCCAGGCCATTTTGTCAGTGCGGCCGATTGCGACAGCACCCCCCTTGCCCATCCATGCAGCGGGAACCCCTCCGGCACACCAGCAGACAGAGTGGGCCACGACGTCGGGACAGACGGGACGACGACCTGCAGCACCCAGTGGACGGGTTTATGCAGCCCTGGTGGAGGACACCCCGGCAGCGGATCATGCCGCGGCAGGTACGATTTTATTTCAGTTAGCTGAGTTGAGCATTTCTTTACCACTGCATCCTTCTGCATTATTAGTTGAGTATCTTCATCGGCATCTTTGCATGGGTATGGGTTAGGAATTTCTACTACATGTTTTAGCATTTGGTTTCTTCCCAGTATCCTACAAGTAGAGGAGGTTCGCGGTGTATGATCAGTGCAGTTGAGACTTGGGACTTCACCGGCTGATGTGACGATTCAAAGACAGCTCCAGGATTTGGACTGAGCACACATGTTGGACTAGTTGGTGCGGTGTAGTGCTACGACTGATAATGGAATGAGAGCAGTTATCCTTCTGCGAGTTGGAATGGAGGAGTTCGTTTTCTCGGTTTGCCGGCGTATCCTTCCAGCAGCATGGGCTTCAGCGACTGTGGACAGGCGCCACCTCGGGAGCAGTTGTGGTGTTTAGGGACTAGAGGTTGTGTCCTTAGGAGTCTCTGTTAGGGATAGCTTTCTTTTTGAGGCCACAGCAGGAACGACACCAACACTTCTCTCCCTTTTCTCGCCTTTGTACTGAAATTTACGAACAGGACAAAGATTTCGAAGGATTGCTCCAGAAATGGAGACAGTGCCCGAACCTGTTCTTGTTTGATTGGGGCGAAGGCACTGATTTTTCAAATTTTTAGACTTTTCGCGAATTTCAGCGGTTTTCTAAATCGAGGGTTGGGGTTGATGACTTTCCTGCTGGTGGAGCCGTATCTTCCTTTTTAGTTTAGTGTTGCGTTCTTGGTTGTTTTGATTGACTTGGTTTTGTGGTTGTGTGTTTTGTTTCGGGGACGAAACTTCCTTTTAGTGGGGGAGGATGTGGTGACCCTGATCCCCGTGTAGCTTCTCCCATGAACCGTGGTGTTGAACACCTAGTGTTGGTGTATCTGGTCCTTAGTGCATCAAAGGGATGCCACAGATGGACCCTGTGTGATATCCACAGCTGGATTGGCCTTCGGCTGCATTTGCCGAATTTTTGGACTGGTTTTGGGCCAAACAGAGGTTGGATTTGGATTCAGCACGGAAAAAACGCTTGAAAACGGCTATTTGCTTGTTTGATTTGGAGTCCGGATGCCCAAAAACGGACCCCCGGAAGTTTTCGCTGAATTTCGGTGCATGGGAGGGGCCGTGGACCGCCGGCTGCCAAGTGGCGGCTTGTGATTGGGCCGGTCCGCAGCGCTCGGTCCACAGAGGGGAGCGGCTGGGTGCACGGACCCGGCGCATGGACACGTGGCGCCGCCTGATTGGCGGGCTCGTGAGGCGCGGTCTACGGATTTTGCGCGGCGGTGCATGGACCGGGGCGGGGGGACACGTGGCATCCCCCGGTTGGTCGGTGCACAGCGGCGCCGGTCCACGGAACCTGTTTTGGGTGCGTGGACCGGGTGCATGGGACACGTGTCAACGTGTCATTGGTCGGCTTAACCGGGTGCGCCGCACGGGGACCGCGGGACCCCGCCTCGGGGCGCGTGCGCGGCAGGCGCCGCCTGCACCGCACGTGTGACCGCGACAGTGGCAGGGACGCGTGTCGCCCTGCCACTGGCGGGCGCCACCTACCCGGTTTTGACCGGGGAGGTGCCACGCGTCGGCGGCTCATGCGCCCCGCACAGCGTTCGCTGTGCGGGACGCGTGTCGGGCGCCGGGGCGTGCGACGTGGCCGCAGCGGAGCGGCTCGGGCCGCTGTCGCCTGTTGGTCGGGCTACGTGGCGGCCCCGGGCCGTTTCGGGCGCGCACAGTGTTGGGCCGGCCCAACACTGTAGCCGCCCGAAAGTTGCCATGCGCCCGAAAACCGGGACACAGCGGGTATTTCTTCAATTGTTTTTTTGGGGCCTATTTAAAGCCCGAGCCTTCTTCTTCTTCAACCTTTTGGCACTTCCGAGCTTCAAACCGCCAAGAGCCCTTTACCAAAGTTGATCCTCACACTGTTGAGCTTCCATCTGCAGAGTTTGGGGATTTTTGGGGGCACGCTTTTCGAGATTCTCTTTTTCTTGGCGCGGCGCGACGCTCCTTCTTTGGTGTTGCTTCCGTCGCTCTTCGGTGTACGAGCTCCCCCGACCTACTCCGACCATCTTTTCGAGTGATTTCTTCGCTTGCTGGATTCGTAACAGGTGAGGCTACGATTTTGGGTTTCACGCACATTTTCTGATTTCGCGTTTTCCGAGGTGTTTTCTCGTGCTCATTGGGGCCCTTCTTGCTGTGAGTTGTGGTGAGGACAGCAGCTTCTTTGAGGATATCTTCGCGCACAGATCTCGGATCAGAACGTGCTTGTAGACTTTTTTCATCTACGCGACACAAGGATCATCAT
>JAQNDB010003687.1:0-28030 GCA_029204045.2 Tillandsia leiboldiana
ACTCTAGGATTCAATGAGGAATCAAGAAAGTGGGATGACGATCCCAAGGTTAAAGAATTAAATAAATATAACCCTAGAAAGTCATAGGGTGGTTGGGGCAAATGAATATAACTTAACTTCATTTGAGTTAAGTAAAGGAAAGTGAAATGTTTAAGAGTCCAGGAGCCTCTCTGGTTACCCGTGTGGCAATACCTAGGGTAAGGGATGAAAAGTTGTTAATAAGCAAGACAAGCAAATTGCTCAAGATAGAAGCAAAAATTGGGTTAATAAGCAAGACAAGCAAATTGCTTAAGATAAAGAGAATGAAAGGGAGATAAAGACGCCTTCGAATTTGAGACTCGTCAGTGAGCAGGACTCCCTGGGCAGTGACCCGTCGGACGAGGTACTTTCGAAGGCTTAAAGTAAAGTAAGAGACTAAATGCCCAAAGAAAGAGAAGTGATTTGCCAGTGGCAAAAAGGAGCTATAAGCTCGAATAATAAAGAAAAGCAAGTGTTCCAAGGCAAAGATGCTAAGAAACTAGTAAAGAGAAAGAAAAAGTAAGAAAAGAAGAAAATTAAAGATAAAACGGGCGACCTACGTGAGAAACGCGCCCATGTTGGAGCATTGCAGTGCCCCTCTCCCGGGTAGAGACCCGTTCGGGACGTTTCTTCCGTAGACGGGTAACACTTGCGGGGTTATCGGCAACCTTAGAACTCTATCTTATGGTAGCAGGACACCGGGCTTGGGCCCGTCGGATAAGAATTTCTGAGGGTTAACGTGAACTAAAGCACCAGAATCTAAAGAATAAAGAAAACAGAGTGGCCAAGGTGGCCGGGTTAGTTTGACCCTGTATACAGCGGCATAGTAGCCGAGTTGGTGCTTATGGTCTAGTATGACTAACAGTGTAGTGCTTGGTCGTGATTAATATAGACGTGATATATGTTTTGCATAGCTGCATTTGATATCGAGGATTTTTAGTTTCCTAGCACTATTATTATGCTTCCATGGAAAACAAGTGGTGTAGGACACTTTTTTCTCGGTGATTGAACCTACTGGGAACTATTCGTAGTTCTCACACCCCTTGGGTGACTCCCCCCTCCCCAGGTTCAGGTATGGATGCAGCGATTGCGATGGTCAGAGGCAGACGACGGGTATACGACAGGGGCAAGGGCCCCGCAGCATAGAGACCTAGAGGGTCTAGCAGAGGTCATCCCATTTTTTATTTCTTGAGTGAACCTTGTATGGTGAGGAATTTATGTAAAGGAATTGTAATAATTTTAATTTGCAAGTTCAGAGATGTAGAGTGTATAAAGTAATGCATGGTTCACTCTTGTATTCTTTCATTTCCGGTTTTACTGTTGTTATTGAATTAAAGTTTTAAATTTGTAGTGATTTTTAGTACTCTGATATTGAGCTTCCGCATACACTTGTGGTATTATTATGGATGTTACCGTTCCTTTTGGTAGGAAAAGGTCTTACCCGACTGGCGGGTCTGTTGGCGTGCCCGAACCGTACAAATTGGCGGACTCGGGGCGTGACAGCTGCTGTTCCGGCTTAGCTCACACGGAGACAGCTGACCGAGGTGGAGGACGTGGCCGTTTAGTTCCTTACCAGCACTGAGAGTCAGAGGTAGATGTACCCGTATATTTATGACTCCACTTTTGTACCGGACATTCTGAGAGATCAGTGAGGATTCATGTACTTTTTATATAGCTGAGAGACTTTGTATTGAGATTTTATTTATATCAGATGTTCAGTGGATTTCTGTAGCTATTAGTTCTTTTTCAGCTCTGATATATGTTTAGCTATAGCTCTTTTGCAGGGTAGACGCTTCGTCTGTAACGGCAGTTTTCGTACAGATGGCGGCTGTTGGCGAGCCCGGGTCGCAGTTTCGACCCCGGGCTGACAGGTAGGAACTAGCTCGCAACTCCCTCGCATCGATCAACGCCGCAAATCAGCAACACCCGCTAAGACTCTGCAAAACAAAGGAGAGGAAAGAAAGGGAGGGGGAAACCCCCAATGGGTATGAGAACTACACCGAAAGGAGTTCTCGGTGGGTACCATCGCCAGGCCCGACGGTCTGCCCACCAAGTCCTTAAGAGACATGAAAATAACCATGAGTAAGAACTGAACAAGAAGCTGAAGACACTCAATAGCTATCATGCCCCTATCTAAGGCTCAACCTCTCACATAACGGTCAAAGTACTCACACGACACGGGACACCGTCATAACCAAACGGCTCCCAACAACACTAGTACTGGTCCTAAACACAGCTACTAGGCTCCACTCAGCCCCCAGGCACGAGTGCAACAATAAAGGTATCTGACGAATAAACCCAATCAAATGGGCCGGTATAGAACCCGGGTACTCTGCCTGCTCTGCTGACGAACTCAAGAACTCATCTGAGGGAATACTGACCGACTACTGACCGGTACGGTCGCATCCCAAAATAGGTGACATACCGAACTCTGACTGGCACGTCGCACCCAAAATAAGTGACAGACCGGCTCCTGACCGGCACGGTCGCACACTAAATAAGTGACAGACCGGCTCCTGACCGGCATGGTCGCACACTAAATAAGTGACAGACCGGCTCCTGACCGCACGGTCGCACACTAAATAGTAGAAAACTCCGCCCACTAAGAAATCTGATAACCATCTGGTGCATAAATAAATGTCCGGTCAACCGCCTAATATCCGCGGTTGCCGCCATACCCTGCCGTCTATAATCCAGCCAACCCGTCCCTGACACCAATGTCCCGGCTACACTAACCCCCGACCCCTGCTCGCACCCGAGCGACACAACCGCCTGACCAACACAGAAGGAAAAGGAATAACATGGTTTCTCCTAAGTCAAGTTCCAAAAAGTAGTGTAGCAGTAAAGGCGGTGTCACGCCCCGGGTGTAAACCAGAACCCGGGCCCGTCTACAGATCCGCCGTGCACACGGTATTTCCCGTGTACACGAAGCGCCAAACCTGCTCAGAAATAAGAGAGAACAATAAAAGAGCAATAAAAACAGAGCTGAACTAAAACTAATACATCTCAGACTGAAGCTGGAAATAAAATACAATACATCTGTATAAATGATACATCAGTCTCTCCCAGCTCACCAAAATAAATACAACCTGCTGGCAAAAGCCAGTCCCAAATGTAAAAGTACAACCGTCTGAGGAAACCTGGGTACACCAACATTCCAGCTAACACGCTCAACCTGCCTCCAGATCTACCTACTCAGCCGTCCTCTCTCCTCGACCCGCCGCTGAAAGCCCAGCAGCACCCGCAGAAGACACTGCAAAACAAGGAAGGAGAAAAAGAGGAAAGAAGAATGGGGGTGAGAACTACTAGTAAACCAGTAGCCTCCCCTAGTGGGTAAAACCTCAAACTCTGACACACCCACTAGGCCTACCAGAGGCAAAAAGGAAAGAAGAGTGGTAAGAAATGAAACCGCTGCAGAAGGGAAATCTACCACTACTATGCCTCTAAAAATACAGTCCTAGACTGGAATAACCGTATGCAACAATAACCAACCATCCCAGATGAACCCAATCTGTACCGCCCTCATCATCGGGCAAATAAGCCGCGCCGATGTGATAGCAAAATTCCTGCTGCCGCCCTCATCATCGGGCCAATAAGCTGCGCCGATGTGATAGCAAAATCCTGTCCATAACTGTCCAGCCCCGGCCTCCGAAGGGGATCTCGAGGGGAGCTACCCACACGAGTAAAGCATCACCGGGCAATAACCGCGCCGGTGTGATAAAAGCATCACCGGGCAATAACCGCGCCGGTGATAAAAGCAGGATTGGATCACAACTATAAAGCCCCCAGTGGAACACAACCCTCCACTAAAGAAAACTGATTCCCCAATCAGATGCAAAAGTAACCATCCGGTCAATCGCCCAACATCCGCGATTGCCGCAATACCCCGCAATCCACGACCAGGTCTCACAACCGACCTCCGGTCAACCGCCCAAAATCCGCGGTCGCCGGAATAACCCACAATCACAAACATGTCCCACATCCGACATCTGGTCAACCGCCTACTATCCGCGGTTGCCACAACACCCTCTAGTCCATAATCATGCCCTATCACCGATGTCCTATAACCGACATCCGGTCAACCGCCCAATATTCGCGGTCGCCGCCAAAACCCATGATCCATATTCCAGGCCCCGGCTACACTATCCCAAACCCCTGCTCAAACCCGAGCAAACCCACCTGACTAACGAAAAGGAGAAAGAAGCAAACAAGGTTTCTCCTAAGTCAAGTTCCAGCATGAAAGTGTAGCGATAAAAGATGGCCTACCTAGATGTCCAAACAAGCATGCAAGTGTTCTCAAGGAAATAAAGGAAAAGGCGACCAATAGTGGTTCCACATGTGTAACAATTAATAACTCCGCATAGATATAACCATCATGCTAAAACATTATCCAACCACACATGTCTATAATCCATGATAAAGCATCACTATCCACCTATGCATGTCATAAAGTCCTCAAATAGTAACAACCACTAACAAGATAATCATAAAGCCCATAATAAATAATCCAACCCACATGCAAGGTTAAACGCTAACATTCCATCCATACCAACATGTATAAGTCCCAACCACTATCAAATATCCACAATAGTAATTTCCATAGGAAAGGCTCACAATTTATACCACTTAAGCATGCATGTCCAAATAAAGGGATCACTCTAATATTCCTAGTGAGCATGTCAAAATAGAGGTAAACAACAACCACCCACCTCGATCGCTAATTCCAAGTCCAAGAAGTGCTCTCGCCCAAACCGATAAGCCGCCGCGATCGCTGTACAAAATTCCCAAAAGAACATACATAATTAACATACAATGCTCACACAAATCTGCCCCAAACACAACAGTCCACAGTTTCCCTGTTTTTACCTGCGAGAAATGCCCAGAAAATTCCAAGAAAAATACCGTCACGATCCTCGCGACGAACCCGTCGAAACGACTACCTGCACGCTCAAATCCGAGTTTCCTACACTGAGAAACAAATCCGACAAGGGAACCACCCCGAAATAAACTGCTCTCAAAAACTGAACCACAAGGTTCTGTAAACAGGGATATTCACCTTCGGGGCAAAATTCAGAAAATTCCAAGAAAATTTGGGGATATTCCTCGTGATGTGTAGATACAAAACGCCTCTTGAATCGCCCCAATCTGATGCCTGCGCGCGAAGATATCGCCAAAATACCACACCGCTGTCCCAAAACTCCGCCCCAGAAAATGAGGTCACAAGATGATCCGAAAAACCCATGAAAAGCTCGGAATGGGAAAAACCAGTAAACATGGGAAACGTAGCCCTACCTGTCGTGAAGCCAACGGCGCAAGAATCACAGAAAAAGGTGCTCGGGGCAAGCCGGGGGAGTCCTCGCACCAAAACGCAACGAAGAAGACCACAAACGAAAGAGCGTCGCGTCGCGCCGTAAAAATGGTAACCTCGGGATGCGTGCTGCTGAAAAATCTGGAAATCTGCAGATGGAATCGCCACAGGGAGAGGAGGATTTCTTGTGAAGGTTGCACTGTGAAAAGATGAACAGGGAAGAAGCTCTCTTCAGTTGAACTCGTCCTTTAAATACAAGCTGGAAACAAATCAGAAAATTCCCATTAAGTCCCAATTTCCGGGCGCTCCCACTTTCGGGCGGCTACAGTGTTGGGCCCGGCCCAACACTGTGCGCGCCCGAAAGCCCACCGGGCCTCCACGTCGCCCCCCGCACAGCGGACAGCCATCCTGGCCATCCACTACGCGACGCGTGGACCAACGCGGCGACGACACGTGGCGCGCACCCGGTCAACGCCCGCCTGCCGCGCCCACGCGCCCGCCTGACGCGCCGCCTGGCTTCCCTGCCAGGCACGGAACCCGAGGCCACCCGCACCCGTTCGGTGCACCGAGCGCTCAACACCGCACCAACCACCGTCCGCCACGTGTCCACCCCGGTCCATGCACCACGCCCGCCTGCTCCGTAGACCAAGTCCACTAAACCGACCACTCCGACACTGCCACGTGTCCAGTCCCCCGGTGCACGACGGCCCGTGGACCGCGCGCCTGCCCGCGCGCCCGCGCGCCTGCCCGCGCGCTGCCCGCGCCCGCGCGCTGCCCGCGGGCCGCTCCGCCGCCTGCCCGAGCCCGTCCGCCGTGCTCCGCCGCCGCCGCCGCCGCCCGCCGGCGGCTAGAAACACTGTTCCGGCATGAATAGTACCCGATGCTCTAAAATAACAAGTGGGTAGTCCGTTTTGACCGTTTTCCGCGCGCTGAATCTGAATTTGATGTCCATTTTGCCAAATTCCAACCCTAAAATTTGCCGATGGCATCCGGAAAGGTATTCCTTGGTCCAAACTTCGCGCTAAGTCCATTTTTAATATCCGCATCGCGCAAAACCACTTCTAACGATCCGACGGAGTCCATTGATCACCCACGTGATCCAGTAAGCCCGAAGTCCGCCACAACTGTCCAATTGGTGCACAAACACCTCCAACACACAGTACAAGCTCCCCAGATGTCACCAATGACTCTACCACAGCTCTGCAGAGATCCAGGTCGTCACATCCTCCCCCACTAAAAGAAAGTTTCGTCCTCGAAACTAAAATCAATCCTCAACCCGAAACCTCAACCAAATAAAGGGAGTAAATATCCAATCATCCACCACTCAAGCTCCCAAGGCTGTCTAATACCTCCTCCAGAGATGCGATACAATCCTCGGGTCTCTAACTAGAACAAAATAGAGGCGGGCATTTCAGAAAAACCGCACCACCTCATCCAAGTACAGCTGGGCTAACCGCTCGAGCTACCAAGTAGCCTGCATCGGTACATGCATCTGCTCCTCCCAGGGTCTCAGATAATCCAACCACAAGTCCATCGGCACAAATGCTCGATCCCAATACCTCGGTACCCCCAAGGTATCCTATATAAGCCCCCCAACTGATCACGTAGACTCTGCTCTCTAATCTCTAAACCGTCGGGATGTAGAAGCAATTTCCCGACTCTCCGCCATCAACACCCAGCCAAAAGTCTACTCATCCACTGCGAAACATCCGCCTCGCTCCCGAAGTCAAAACTATAGAGGCGAAGATAACCCTCAAGCAACCCAAGCACACCAACACCTCCGGGCCTGGCTCCCCAAGAAAACTGTCCTTGCGGCATAATCAACCGCCGCGAAAGAAAACCGAACCCGCCAGCCCAACAAGTACCACTACACCGACCGCTGTAACATATGTGCTCCGACAGTCTCAGAAATCCACTATCCTGGAAAAAGAAATCGGGAATGCCTCCACCGACTGATCTGTCCTCCATCACCCGGCGCCAAGCGCCTCAATCAGAACTCGCCCCAGGCGGTAGATCCCAACCCAAGGAACTACAATACCACGCTCCACACCCGGCGCCTACTCCAATGAGGCATCCTAAATCCTTACTGGAGGGACCCAACGAATTAAAAGGTATCCTGGCGCAATCCACTTTCAGACACTCATATCCTATGCGCCCCGTCCCTCTACACATGGAGCGTGCAGTTCAGCAACTGCGTTAACTCTTGACACAAAAGGCTTCCAAGTACTCTCTATCCCCCACTGAACAAGACCCTGCCTCCAAGGGCTCCATACTCAATCCCACGAATCGGAATGACTCATCCGCCAAAACTGGCTCACTCGATCGTCGCAATCCCACAGCTTACCCGCTGTCAACTATCCACCCTGCCTCGGTGCCCCAACACTAAACGTCGGCACGGAGGGGGCTACTCGCTACTCCGACCACTGTGCCACTGCGCTGATCCGACAACTGTGTCACTGCGCTGCTCCGACAACTGTGTCACTGCGCTACTCCGACAACTGTGCCACTGCGCTGCTCCGACAACTGTGCCACCGCTCCGCTGATCTGCCTCCAACACACCTACCCTTCGGGTCCGGAGCTCTCAGACTCCAATCTGGGTATCCGGTCCGAAACAACCAGCTCAGACCCAACTGCCGCACCAGGGTGCACCCGGGTCAGGGCCCAACGTCGGGGAGACACCGCTCACCACGACAAAACCGTAAATCAACACACCCCAAACACTCGACCCAATCTAGCGAAAGTCAAAGACATCGCTCTATTTTTGTAACTTTATGTTGTCTGCAGCCAACATAACTGTCCCACAAAAATAGGATATTTCGATCCCTCTTCACTCGCAGGAAGAGTCAAACAAATAAATCACCGACTTTCGCAAAATGTCGCGTCTCTCACGCACTAACATCCTAGGGTCCGCCGAAAAGCCTAGGGTTTCCTAAGTCCCAAATGACCTATCCCTAAGCTCTGATACCACCTAATCTGTCACGCCCCGGGTGTAAACCAGAACCCGGGCCCGTCTACAGATCCGCCGTGCACACGGTATTTCCCGTGTACACGAAGCGCCAAACCTGCTCAGAAATAAGAGAGAACAATAAAAGAGCAATAAAAACAGAGCTGAACTAAAACTAATACATCTCAGACTGAAGCTGGAAATAAAATACAATACATCTGTATAAATGATACATCAGTCTCTCCCAGCTCACCAAAATAAATACAACCTGCTGGCAAAAGCCAGTCCCAAATGTAAAAGTACAACTGTCTGAGGAAACCTGGGTACACCAACAGTCCAGCTAACACGCTCAACCTGCCTCCAGATCTACCTACTCAGCCGTCCTCTCTCCTCGACCCGCCGCTGAAAGCCCAGCAGCACCCGCAGAAGACACTGCAAAACAAGGAAAGAGAAAAAGAGGAAAGAAGAATGGGGGTGAGAACTACTAGTAAACCAGTAGCCTCCCCTAGTGGGTAAAACCTCAAACTCTGACACACCCACTAGGCCTACCAGAGGCAAAAAGGAAAGAAGAGTGGTAAGAAATGAAACCGCTGCAGAAGGGAAATCTACCACTACTATGCCTCTAAAAATACAGTCCTAGACTGGAATAACCGTATGCAACAATAACCAACCATCCCAGATGAACCCAATCTGTACCGCCCTCATCATCGGGCAAATAAGCCGCGCCGATGTGATAGCAAAATTCCTGCTGCCGCCCTCATCATCGGGCCAATAAGCTGCGCCGATGTGATAGCAAAATCCTGTCCATAACTGTCCAGCCCCGGCCTCCGAAGGGGATCTCGAGGGGAGCTACCCACACGAGTAAAGCATCACCGGGCAATAACCGCGCCGGTGTGATAAAAGCATCACCGGGCAATAACCGCGCCGGTGATAAAAGCAGGATTGGATCACAACTATAAAGCCCCCAGTGGAACACAACCCTCCACTAAAAGAAAACTGATTCCCCAATCAGATGCAAAAGTAACCATCCGGTCAATCGCCCAACATCCGCGATTGCCGCAATACCCCGCAATCCACGACCAGGTCTCACAACCGACCTCCGGTCAACCGCCCAAAATCCGCGGTCGCCGGAATAACCCACAATCACAAACATGTCCCACATCCGACATCTGGTCAACCGCCTACTATCCGCGGTTGCCACAACACCCTCTAGTCCATAATCATGCCCTATCACCGATGTCCTATAACCGACATCCGGTCAACCGCCCAATATTCGCGGTCGCCGCCAAAACCCATGATCCATATTCTATGCCCCGGCTACACTATCCCAAACCCCTGCTCAAACCCGAGCAAACCCACCTGACTAACAAAAAGGAGAAAGAAGCAAACAAGGTTTCTCCTAAGTCAAGTTCCAGCATGAAAGTGTAGCGATAAAAGATGGCCTACCTAGATGTCCAAACAAGCATGCAAGTGTTCTCAAGGAAATAAAGGAAAAGGCGACCAATAGTGGTTCCACATGTGTAACAATTAATAACTCCGCATAGATATAACCATCATGCTAAAACATTATCCAACCACACATGTCTATAATCCATGATAAAGCATCACTATCCACCTATGCATGTCATAAAGTCCTCAAATAGTAACAACCACTAACAAGATAATCATAAAGCCCATAATAAATAATCCAACCCACATGCAAGGTTAAACGCTAACATTCCATCCATACCAACATGTATAAGTCCCAACCACTATCAAATATCCACAATAGTAATTTCCATAGGAAAGGCTCACAATTTATACCACTTAAGCATGCATGTCCAAATAAAGGGATCACTCTAATATTCCTAGTGAGCATGTCAAAATAGAGGTAAACAACAACCACCCACCTCGATCGCTAATTCCAAGTCCAAGAAGTGCTCTCGCCCAAACCGATAAGCCGCCGCGATCGCTGTACAAAATTCCCAAAAGAACATACATAATTAACATACAATGCTCACACAAATCTGCCCCAAACACAACAGTCCACAGTTTCCCTGTTTTTACCTGCGAGAAATGCCCATAAAATTCCAAGAAAAATACCGTCACGATCCTCGCGACGAACCCGTTGAAACGACTACCTGCACGCTCAAATCCGAGTTTCCTACACTGAGAAACAAATCCGACAAGGGAACCACCCCGAAATAAACTGCTCTCAAAAACTGAACCACAAGGTTCTGTAAACAGGGATATTCACCTTCGGGGCAAAATTCAGAAAATTCCATGAAAATTTGGGGATATTCCTCGTGATGTGTAGATACAAAACGCCTCTTGAATCGCCCCAATCAGATGCCTACGCGCGAAGATATCGCCAAAATACCACACCGCTGTCCCAAAACTCTGCCCCAGAAAATGAGGTCACAAGATGATCCGAAAAACCCATGAAAAGCTCGGAATGGGAAAAACCAGTAAACATGGGAAACGTAGCCCTACCTGTCGTGAAGCCAACGGCGCAAGAATCACAGAAAAAGGTGCTCTGGGCAAGCCGGGGGAGTCCTCGCACCAAAACGCGACGAAGAAGACCACAAACGAACGAGCGTCGCGTCGCGCCGTAAAAATGGTAACCTCGGGATGCGTGCTGGTGAAAAATCTGGAAATCTGCAGATGGAATCGCCACAGGGAGAGGAGGATTTCTTGTGAAGGTTGCACTGTGAAAAGATGAACAGGGAAGAAGCTCTCTTCAGTTGAACTCGGCCTTTAAATACAAGCTGGAAACAAATCAGAAAATTCCCATTAAGTCCCAATTTCCGGGCGCTCCCACTTTCGGGCGGCTACAGTGTTGGGCCCGGCCCAACACTGTGCGCGCCCGAAAGCCCACCGGGCCTCCACGTCGCCCCCCGCACAGCGGACAGCCATCCTGGCCATCCACTGCGCGACGCGTGGACCAACGCGGCGACGACACGTGGCGCGGACCCGGTCAACACCCGCCTGCCGCGCCCACGTGCCCGCCTGACGCGCCGCCTGGCGCCCCTGCCAGGCACGGAACCCGAGGCCACCCGCACCCGTTCGGTGCACCGAGCGCTCAACACCGCACCAACCACCGTCCGCCACGTGTCCACCCCGGTCCATGCACCACGCCCGCCTGCTCCGTAGACCAAGTCCACTAAACCGACCACTCCGACACTGCCACGTGTCCAGTCCCCCGGTGCACGACGGCCCGTGGACCGCGCGCCTGCCCGCGCGCCCGCGCGCCTGCCCGCGCGCTGCCCACGCCCGCGCGCTGCCCGCGGCCGCTCCGCCGCCTGCCCGAGCCCGTCCGCCGTGCTCCGCCGCTGCCCGCCGCCGCCGCCCGCCGGCGGCTGGAAACACTGTTTCGGCATGAACAGTACCCGATGCTCAAAAATAACAAGTGGGTAGTCCATTTTGACCGTTTTCGCGCGCTGAATCCGAATTTGATGTCCATTTTGCCAAATTCCAACCCCAAAATTTGCCGATGGCATCCGGAATGGTATTCCTTGGTCCAAACTTCGTGCTGAGTCCATTTTTAATATCCGCATCGCGCAAAACCACTTCTAACGATCCGACGGAGTCCATTGATCAACCACGTGATCCAGTAAGCCCGAAGTCCGCCACAACTGTCCAATTGGTGCACAAACACCTCCAACACACAGTACAAGCTCCCCAGATGTCACCAATGACTCTACCACAGCTCTGCAGAGATCCAGGTCATCACAGGCGGCCTAGCTAGATGACCATATAAGCATGCAAATGTCCTTCACTTAGCAAGTTAAGTACAGGTGACCAATTCTTACGAGAACTAAGGCATACTATTGCTTAAGTATCCAGTGTACAAGTATGTCAAATGCCAACCTTTACACATGCATAAACAATCTCCAACCAGATAAAACATGATATTCTCCTTAACATAATATTCCCGAAGTATTAGACCACATACCTTTATGCCAGATATAACCATTTACTAGTATCTATTCTCCTGGAGATGCAAGTGCTACTAAAAAGTCCATAATCTCATACAAGCATGCTGTCAATCACATAGGGTAAGTCCCTTAGGTAAGCATTTACAATTCATCATCATGAATATATAAATGCTGCAAGTCCTCGATAATATTTAATATGAATATTAATCTTGCAATTCCCTTTATACAATCATCCTTCCTAGCTTACCTCACAATAACATACAATTATTGTATCTTAAATATGCATGCATTCTAATATAAGAATTAGAGAACTGTCCACCGGTTCTGGGAACAGAGCACCCACCTGAAACGCTTTCCGCAGGAAAAGCCGAAGTCGGGGAAGCGCCGAATCCACAATCTGACGAAACGCCGAAAAAATGCGCCACGCGCTCGCACACTGCCGCGAACCACAGAAAAATCCCCGAAAGCTCGAACAAATCCACCCGAGTCCTCACAACAAAATGCATTCATCCGGCTCACCCACGACCAACTCACAGCACATGCACAAGCAACCAACCAATCACGCTCAATAATCCGTCAAAACCATGTAAAGAATCTAAAAATCCATTAAAACTTGGAATCCCAAATACTCACCTCTAAAGAAAATCCGCGCGTACTTTGGCTCACTCCACGACCTGTAGAAACTTGAAATTTTGTTGTAAATAAATGAAAGAGAAGGAATAAAAGTCAAGTTGAAATTTTGAATCATAAGTGACCCATTTTCCCTGTAGTGTAAATTGCACAGTTGCGAGGCTAAAATGTCGCTTTTCAATCCGAGCCTAATCTCGAAAATTCGAGATCATTAGTGCGACCGTCTCGCCGAACCGTGTGAAAACGATATTAAGCAAGTTAAGATCCGACGGTCGGATCTTCCAGAAATCAACGAAGAAGCGGACGGGACCCGCGACTTAAGTGAATAATGCTTGGGACTGTAGATGAATAGTGAACCCTAATTTCGAATACCCCTAAGTGCCAATGTTGGCCAATTCGCTATCCGGACTCCGGTCATAACGATCCAGGTAGTCGATTTGAACAGTTTCGTCGTTCTGAACGCAATGGCACTGACGGAATTTCCGTTTGACGACCCTAGAGCCTCGAAAAGCGCGATAACTGTGTTTTGGAATAGTATTTTATGGACCGAGATTTGATCCGGGCAGTTTCTCGAAAAACAGAAATTGCTACCTGATAGGTCTCGTCGAGCTGGACGTCGTGGCGAAGTCCATTTTTTCGTTTCGACGACCAGAACGCCTCGAAAAGCATGAAATACGGTGAAAATGCGGCTTTTTGCACAGTAGTCCCCACATTTTATGTATCGATTTGCGTGCCACTGCTATGTGAGGGACCTAATGGTGATTGTGAGCTGCTGTGGGGGTCCGAGCTCTGAATACAATAAGATGGAGGGGCAAATTGCAAATTGCACCATGTATATAAATACATGTACACACGGCTAGGGTTCCACAAACCCTAAACCCGAAGCCCTTCCCCCAGCCGCTGCTCCAACGACCTCACCTCCCTCAGCTGCACTCTTCGGAGCTACCGCACCGGCCGCCGCCACCTCATTGCCGGAGAAGGAGGAGAGCAAATATATCACCCTCTCTCGGTTGGGAAGGAGAGGAGGTGCTCCCAGAGACCCAGGGTGGCCTGAGCTAAAGCTGAGGACTCCTCGGTGAAGCCGCAACCAAGCCCGAGTGGAGCCGACACCTGGCTCCGCCCTGCGCCGCCGCGGCCATCTTCTCCTTCCACGGTTTTTCGACGAGGTAAGCTTGTGACGCCCCACTTCCCAGGGGGTCACCCATTCTAGAACTACTCTAGCTCTAGCACGCTTAACTCTCATGTTCCTCTTGGATCTTGCTACCATCCAAAATGCTATAGCCGGGTTTAGAGATTTAGTCCTATTATATCATTTATATATAGGACTAATACGCATTCCGGGGGTGTCACATTCTTCCCCCCTTTAAGCCCTGACGTCCACGTCAGGCTCAAGCACACTCACAAGCACCAGACGATGTGAGACTCGTCTCGCTAGCCTTAGCCGACCGTGTGAGGAGCTGCACTCAACTCACAACGGTCATTAGCCGGGGAGCCTCGCTCTACCCGCTATATAACCCTGGCTCAGCTGAGACTCATCTCACATTTTCGGCTGGTGAATGACTCTGATACCAACTGTGACGCCCCACTTCCCAGGGGGTCACCCATCCTAGAACTACTCTAGCTCTAGCACGCTTAACTCTCATGTTCCTCTTGGATCTTGCTACCATCCAAAATGCTATAGCCGGGTTAAGAGATTTAGTCCTATTATATCATTTATATATAGGACTAATACACATTCCGGGGGTGTCACAATACTCCTGAGACGTCGTGTTGTGAAGAGGACACACCCCGCACCTGATGATTACCCGAGCAGCGGGAGGAAGGGCTATCAAAGCAGAGCGAGACCCAGGAGTTTGTGTGTTGAGATAGTTTCCCACTTTAACCGAGAAGGGCCGAATCCCTGAACGGTAAAGGATCGAGAACTTCGATAGGCTGAGCCTAGAGTCTGTTCTTGTTTGATTGGGGTTCTAGGCACCGGTCTATCGGGATTTTCGGATCTTTGCTGCGTCAGTCGGTTCTTCTCACCTATGAGTGGGGTGTTGTTGTGGGAGCCGTTTGGAGTGACGGCGGTCCCAGCTGTGTAGATACTTTCCACTGGCCGAGCTACCAGATGGATACACTGCCCCTGGTCGAGTTACCAGGTGGGCACATGCCTCTGGCCGAGTTACCAGGTGGGCACATGCCCTGGCCGAGTTACCAGGTGGGCACATGTCCCTGGCCGAGTTACCAGGAGGATCTTTTCCACTGGCCGAGCTACCAGATGGACACATTGCCTCTGGCCGAGTTACCAGGTGGGCACATGCCCTGGCCGAGTTACCAGGTGGGCACATGTCCCTGGCCGAGTTACCAGGAGGATCTTTTCCACTGGCCGAGCTACCAGATGGACACATTGCCTCTAGTCGAGTTACCAGGTGGGCACATTCCCTGGCCGAGTTACTAGGAGGACACTTTTCCCTGGACGAGTTACCAGGAGGATACTTTCCACTGGCCGAGCTACCAAATGGACACATTGCCTCTGGCCGAGTTACCAGGTGGGCACATTCCCTGGCTGAGTTACTAGGAGGACACTTTTCCCTGGCTGAGTTACCAGGAGAATACTTTCCACTGGCCGAGCTACCAGATGGATACATTACCCCTGGTCGAGTTACCAGGTGGGCACACGCCCTGGCCGAGTTACCAGGAGGACACTTTTCCCTGGCCGAGATACCAGAAGGACATTTTCCACTGGCCGAGCTACCAGATGGATACATCGCCCCTGGTCGAGTTACCAGGTGGGCACATGCCCTGGCCGAGTTACCAGGAGGACACCTTTCCCTGGCCGAGATACCAGGAGGACACTTTCCACTGGCCGAGCTATTAGATGGGTACATTGTTAGTTGTATGCCCCAAAAGCCTATCAGGCTGACGCATTTTATTATATGGAACATATTTGTACTTGATCTTTATTATAATTTGGGCATTTTATCCCATTCATGTTTGATGTGTCCATGAATCGTCCTTTGATTTAATGAGATGATAATGTATATTCTTAAGAGTTAAGAATTTGAGATACATATTATTAGTGATTAAGTCATGAATGCTCTCAATCGGAGGATCATCATGGGGACGATGATTGATCCGGCAAGATTGATGTATGTGTCGCTCTCTTTTAGGATGACGAGTCTCAAGTCATTAGTGTGGGGACACTGGAGCGAACGTGCAGGTGGTTGTTATAGAACAAGGGCACTGAGCGTGACCAATTACGATTAGTTACTTGGATGTCTACTCTTTCGTCAGTAACTGATTCGATGTTGCAGTGGTACAACTGATCCTTAGACCTGCGACACCACGGCCATTCAGTATGAGGCTACTGTAGTTTGACTATGCAAACTCTGATCCTAGTCACGGGTCTTAGTAGTATATGTTGGCTGCAGTCGGTTCATATTAGGAATGGGTGTTTGTTTATAGGGGATCTATCGCTCTCGGTAGAGAGATAATTAGTCCTATGCTATTTGTAAGGCAAAGCTCAGAAATCCTCGGCCGGGGTAATATGGTTCATGGAAAGGTGTTTCCAAGAGTAACCATATGAGCTTGTGTCCTATCAAATTTGTCATATAACAGGTGATGGGGTTTGACGAGTATTCCATGACCTCCACTCAGTTGGGACTATGCGATAGAAGGATTGTATTGTACGGTAACTGCACCTTGAGGTTCAGTCCAATATTCACTTCTGACTGGATTGCCACCATATGCTGCTAGGCGTCACTGGTGGATTGTGGGAACCAATAAGAATAATTATAGGCGAATAATTATTATACGATGGAAGAATCAAAAGTGTTTGATCCATCAAAAGGAGTTTCGATGATGATGTCGATGGGGATCGCATCATATCTCACTACCAGACAGAATTGAACCTATTAGGTCACACACATAAGGAATCGCGCATGATCGATATCAAGGAGATGATAAAGAAGTTTATAGAATGGATTAATTATAATCACAATACTAAAGTTTACTAATTTATTAGTAAAAGGACTAATTTGCAATTATTGTAAGTTAGAGGTATTTAAGTGCAAAAGTTGCATGGTGTATTTACTAATCGTTAGTAAATATTTGGAGGACTTATGTGTAAATGTTACACACGTAGGATAATGGATAATCCAATCGAATTAGGATTCGATTTAATTAGTTACTAGATTTTATCTTGAGATTTAATTTAAAAGATCTTTCTTTGTAACTAATTATAAGATTTAATTAGTTACTATATTTTAGGAGATCTTTTTGTAACTAATTATAAGATTTAATTTTGTTATAGCCGGCCAACTTCCTATTATAAGAATAGGTAGTACGTATGTGATACGCAACAATTTTGGAGAAAGATAAAGTGGAAATTAATTAAGTCGCAGAACGTAAGAAAACCCTAGCCGCCTATCCTCTCCATTTTCCAAAAGTCCTCCATAATTAATCGTTCTCGATCTTCGGAAGATTGCTAGCACAATTAGAAGATTGATTCATCCTCCTTACATCGACGCAAGAATTAATTCGCGATCGGATCGCGAATCAAGGAGAATCGATTTTTCGATCAAGGGCGTAATTCCGTGTGGACACAAGTAGAGGCCGGGTGCGTGCGCGGCTATCAAGGACGAACAATTTTTACTAACGATCGTCGGCTTCGCGGTGATCTCGACCCGCGCAAGGTAAAAATTAAATCCTAATTGATGAGATCAATTAGATTACCTTTTTATGATCTAAAACAAAACATGAGGTGATCTTGGTTTAAGAAAAAATTTTAATTGCGTTTTTTTTTCTTCCGCTGCGCATATCCGTATTTTTCTTACAGTGGTATCAGAGACACCCTCATCTTTTGTTTTAGATCTAATCTCTTTTTCGATGTTGATTGGGTTTTTCTGGAACGATCAAAATCAAAACAATGAAGATTGTTTTTGAGTATATTTTTGATTGTTTTGAAACGCTAATTAATTAGCACACTTGCGGGCAAGAGGCCGCAACGTTAATTAAATTAGCACACTTGCAGACAAGGGCTACAATGCTAATTAGATTGGCATTGCCTTGCATGACGGATTTTACATGATGTGATCATGCACGCCTTGTGGTTGCTTTGTGCAAGATCGCAATTTAAAATTAATTTGAAACCCAATTAATTAGAAATCGAATTAGAGAATTTTATTTTATATGCCTGTGATGTGTATGAGGTGATGATCATGGATAGCAACCTTGTGATGATGTGAATGGGTGTAATTTAATAAGGACCCAGTGTTAGATACTTTTTGAGTGCCTGCGTGCACCAATTAAATTATGTAATTTGGAAACCTGCGTGTCTCATTATTATTATGGGTTGTATTGTAATTGTTGCAAAATTAAAGGGTAAAGGGGTAGTTTAGATTCGATGACGATTTGTTCCATTCAAGAGTTGATGCGGAGCAGATCAAGTTTGGACCAAATATTGATCGAGGGAGCCGACAAGAGTTGATCTACTCCAATCTGATCAAGATGCAGAGCAAGTTTTTGTGTGTAATATCCTCTGACCCGATTCCGGCCTGGTGGCTCAGGCTCGAATCAAATTAAAATCCATGATCATCACCGGTAGTTATTTTTATATATATATATGCGATATATGTGCATATGATGCGATGGTTTGCATGAGATGTAAAATTTATAATAAATTAAAACTGATGAGATAACAAATCTCCCTGAATAAAATATTAAGTTAATGGTGTTATGAACCCATTAGTGGCCTTCCATCGTTGTAGGGTGTGGGCGTCTCTTTAGTGTTGATTGATGCACCCGGACACGGGGGTCAGTTGCATTAGGGAGCCGCAACCATTCTATTGGCATGAGATGCTATGTGGTAAGAAAGGGGTTGAATCCAAGAATCTGTCAGGATAAGGATTCAATGACTTTTTTATTTGCATGATGAACGGTGGGTCTAATTTAACCAAAAGATAAGGCCAATAATCTGTTAGGATGAGGCCTATATTTTTGGAGGCCAAAGATAAAATTGCGATTTGCTTGAGAAGCATTGAACAAGAGTTGTTCACTCATTTCTTTACTCATTGCCAAGAATCTGTCAGGATGAGGTAGTGTGCAAATAGATGGGACCGCAATTCCCACTAGAAACTTTTAGTAAAGTTTTCGTTTTCTCCACTCGGGGAGTGTGGAGATTTGCTAAAATTAGTGGGAGGCACCATTTAGATTTAAAGCCCCTAATCAAAATGGATTATGATTAAGTACACAACTAATTAGAATCTTAACCATCTGCAGAAAATGTCCGCCTCTAACCCACTTGTCAGAATACTTGATACTAATCGCTTAACTGGACCGAATTTCACCGATTGGCTGAGGAATTTGAGAATTGTTCTCAATTCTGAAAAATTAGCCTACGTGTTGGACACGGAGGCTCCAGCAGTGCCCGCAAATCCAACAGCTCAACAGAAAGATGCTAGAAATAAATGGACTGATGATGACATGAAGGTAAAATGCTACATGCTTGCGTCTATGAGTAATGAGTTGCAACGCCAGCATGAGCACATGGAGAGTTCTGCTGACATCTTGCTTCATCTTAAAGAGTTGTATGATGAGCAAAGTCGAACAGCTCGTTACGAAGTGTCAAGGCGACTGTTCAGGACTAAGATGTCTGATGGTCACTCAGTCAATAATCATTGCTTGGCGATGATTAAGGACATTGAGGAGCTTGAGAAGCTCGGAATGACTATGGACGCAGAACTTCAAATTGATTTGATCTTACAATCATTACCTGATTCATTTTCTCAGTTTATTTTAAATTTTCAAATGAATAAAATTACTTGCACTCTCGCCGAGCTGTTGAATATGTTGGTCACGGCTGAAGGAATGCTAAAAGTCAATAAGGGCTCAGTTTTGGCTGTTGAACGGGCTTCCTCCAAAAGAAAGTCTAAATGGAAAAAGAAGAAGCCTGCAAAGAAGCCAAAAACTGACACCGTCAAGGTAAATCCCAAATAGAAGGCCGCCAAAGGAACTTGCTTCCACTGTCAAAAGGATGGCCACTGGAAGAGGAATTGCCCGGACTATTTGGCTAGCCTGAAGGACAAGGTGAAGAATAAAACTTTGGAAGGTATGTCCGAGATTCATATCATTGAAACTACTTGCTTATCGGTTTGTTCTACTTTTACATGGGTCATTGACTCGGGATGCACCTCGCATTTGTGTATTTCAATGCAGGCGCTAAAGAAAAGTAGACGACTTAGGGATGGAGAGATTACCCTACGCGTTGGAAACGGAGCAAGAGTTGCTGCTGTTGCTGTAGGGACTTATCCTTTATGTCTACCGACAGGAGTAGTTTTAGAACTTAGAGATTGTCTTTATGTTCCTAGTGCGACTAGAAACCTTATTTCTGTTTCACGTTTGGTATTGGACGGTTATAAGTTTATTTTTGAATCAAACATTTGTTCAATTTATTTAAGAAATAATTTGATAGGTTGTGGTTCTTTAATAGACAATCTCTATTACTTACATATGGATGTTAGTATGAATACAGTTGACAATGGCATGAATGAGAATACTATTGGTTTTAAAAGACCTAGAGAGAAGGTAAACAAAACATACTTGTGGCATCTGAGGCTTGGTCACATTGGAGAAGATAGGGTTAACAAGCTGGCTAAGGATGGTATCTTAGGATCCTTACTCCCTGAACCATACCCAGCTTGTGAATCATGTCTTCAAGGAAAAATGACTAAGTCTCCCTTTGTTGGACAAGGACAGAGAGCTACCGAAGTACTCACCCTGATACATACTGATGTATGTGGCCCATTCGATGTGTCTGCTTGGGGCGGCTATCTCTACTTTATTACCTTTACTGATGATTATTCATGGTATGGGTATGTGTATTTAATTAAACACAAGTCTGAAGTCTTTGAAAAGTTTAAAGAGTTTAGACAAGAAGTAGAAAAGCAAATGGAAAAACTGATTAAGGCTCTTCGATCCGATCGAGGAGGGGAATACCTTAGCACGGATTTCTTAACCTACCTCAAGAATAATGGTATTGTCTCTCAATGGACTCCTCCTGGAACACCAGAACTGAATGGGGTGTCTGAACGGAGGAATCAAACTTTATTAGATATGGTTCGATCTATGATGAGTTTTACAGATTTACCTACGTCACTTTTGTTACGGAATTTGAGTTGGCGTAGTTTCGTGAAAGTCTCAAGTCTTGAAGATTGAAGGTGAAGAAAGTTGGATCATTTAACTCAATCTCAAGAAAGAAGAATTCAAAAGGATCAGGTATGTTTAACTAAAGATTTTGTGTGATCCGAATACTTCTTGTAGTGTAGAAACACTTGGAAGAATCTTTCATTGCATAAAAATCAAAAACTGGACTTGGGACATGTTCAGGATCCGGATCAGGTTGTTCGATCCGGATCCCGAAGGTGGTTCGTTCATACACCAGTTCAATCCGGATCGCAGTCTCTTGATCCGGATCCCGAACAGTGAGTTTACCATTTTCCTTGAACGATCCGGATCATGCTTCGCAATCCGGATGATGTTTGGTAAACTGTATGAACGATCCGGATCATGCACTTCGATCCGGATCCCGAACCTTCGTTTTTCTGGAACTGGCTGACTCGTTACGACGATCCGGATCACAGCTAGTCTGATCCGGATCGCCGTCCGTAAAATTTCCAGAAATGTTAGGTTTTTGATTCTTATCTCCTTCCTAGGGTTTCTAACCTATAAATACACCCTATGACTCTTTTTCTAGGGTGAATCCACATAGCCGTCATTTTCATATATCATTTTATACGGCTATAGATCCACATATAGAGAAGAAAGGAAATCATTAGAGAATACTCTATGTTTCTTCATCTATATTGATTAGTTTGATTCTAGGTTTTCATACTCACATCTCGAGTTGAATCAAACTAATGAATACTTAGATGGTATTTCCGATCTATCTTTGATCTAAGTATTCGGCGGATCATCACCACCCAAAACAATGATTTACCCCAAAAATCGGCGCGTGGATTCGCGTGTCCTTGTGGATTCAAGGTTCAACCGCTCTCGTGGATTCGGAGCGAGGCACGTTCGTGGATTCGAAGGGTGCTATTGGGTGAAGACCGTGGATTCGGTCGGACGTCGTGGATTCGACGTTGGACGCCGTGGATTCGGCGTTGGACGCAGATCGTGGATTCGAGAAGCGTCGCGGGGCGAGCGGAGAAGATCCTCTAGGAGCGTATGGAAAAGGTTGAGTCGTAAGTGTGTACGGTAAATCACCTTGTACGTGTTTTAATTCTAGTGGATTTCTGCCGTGTTATCGGTCCCGTGGTTTTTTACTCCGGTGATGGAGTTTTCCACGTAAAAATCTTGCGTATTATTTTTATTTCCGCATTGGGTTTTTATCGCAACAATTTTTTGAGTGTTTATGCGTTTACACCTATTCACCCCCCTCTAGGTGTTTTTTCCCCTATTTCGATCCGTATTACATATAACCCAACAAGTGGTATCAGAGCGGGAATAGGGTTGTAAACAATGGTTGAAGGTGGAAACATCAACCGACCCCCATTCTTCGATGGAACTAATTATGCGTACTGGAAAGTACGGATGAAAGCCTTTTTAATTTCCATCGACGAACGGGTGTGGCAATCGATTGAATTAGGATGGTCTAATCCAACTGAATTTAATGGTGATGTTCGCACCTTAAAACCTAGGTCGAAATGGACCAAGGAAGAGTTAGATTCATCTTCTTACAATGGCAAGGGAATTAATGCTATTTTTAATGCCTTATCTCAAACTGAATTCTCTCGCGTCTCGGCATGTGAGACTGCGAAAGAAATCTGGGATGTTCTTCAGGTTACACATGAGGGAACTAACCTCGTGAAGATTCAGAAACTGCAAATGCTTACGAGCAAGTTTGACTCTATCTTAATGGCAGAAAATGAATCTTTCACGGACTACTATACACGATTGCAAGACATCGTAAACTCATGTGCTAATCTGGGAGAGAAGATTCCAGAATTTAAGATTGTAAGAAAAATCTTAAGAACTCTTCCTGAACGATTTCGCCCAAAGGTTACTGCCATTGAAACTATTAAACACCCGGACGAAATACGTGTAGAAGAATTAGTTGGTTCATTACAAACTTATGAAATGACATTTACTACTAACAATTCTTCTGGAAAGGCATCCACTTCTAAGTCTTCAGGTTATGCGTTGAAAACAACTAAGGAAGAAGACGCGGATACATCCTCCTCAGACGATGACGAGAACCTTTCTATGGAGGAATTTGAGAAGCAGCTCGCTCTCTTGACAAGGAAGTTTCGCCGCAACTTTCGAAGGGGTAATTCAAGCAAATCTCCATCCTTCGGAAAGTCGAACAAAGGCAAGGGTACTTCAGGATACAAGTCAAGAAAGCAAGAGAACTTCTCAAAGGATAAGAAAAGCTCAGAAGGACAACTACAATGCTTCAAATGTCGAGGCTACGGCCACATTGCAACGGAGTGTCCTAACAAGTATCCGGCAAAGAAGAAGGCGATGCAAGTCGTCACTTGGGATGACAACTCAACGTCAAATGAGTCGTCTTCGAGTGATGAAGAAAAGAGCTCCACCGCATTCCACGCGTCCGTATCTTCACCCTTCATGTGCTTTATGGCAAATACATCTGAGTCGTTGTCCAACTCCACTGTTGAAAAGAATGCAACGGACAACGAATTGGATGATTCGGAAGGTGAAGAATTTGCTCTAGCCTATCACAGATCTTTACGGGATTTAAAGAAACCGGCTAAGCAAAACAAGGGGTTGAGAGGGAGATTGCAGGATCTCGAAGAAGAAGTAAAAAGGGTAATTTCTCTCTCGACCGATCTTGAAGTGGAAAGGGATAAACTGATAAAAGAAAATGTTTCCCTTCAAGAGTCCAATGAGCAACTCGAGAAGAACTATATAGATATGGTGAACAAAGCGAACTACTTCTTGAAGCTCTACGGCGAGGCCCGACGGGAAAAATTGGAAATGACAGAGACCATTTGCCAACTCAAGGATGACTTACAGCAATTTTCCTTAGGAAGGAGTAAGTTGGATAAACTTCTTGGTCTTGGTCAAACAAACAAGTTCGGCCTCGGATACAATCGAACTGAAGACAATTTTAGTTCGGTTGGGACAGTCTTTGTGCCTCAGTCGGTATCTCCTCCTCCGACACCGGAAATCATGACAACTAACGACAACAAACCTACTTCATCCTCTTCAGAATCGTCAAGCACAAAGGTATGTTTTCGTTGTAATTCTGCAGGGCACATTGGAAGAAATTGCAAGATTGGAGCTCAAAGATCAAATCAACCACATCTTGCAACTGCTACCAACAAGTTCACTCCATGGAACTCAAAGAAGGATTTTCCTAAAGAAAAGGACATTGGTAGTACTTCAAACAAGACGATGACAAAAGAAAAAGACCAATCTTGCAAGACGTCTTCATCAAGGAAAACTTCTCAACCATTGCCAACATACTCCAAAACTCAAAAGGTTTGGGTATGCAAAGGTGAAACTCCTCCTTGTCTTTAATCGTTCTTCGATTAAATCTTGTGTAGTTTATGTATACTACTTTCTTTTCTTCTTTTTCTTTTGGCCGACCCGTCAACCATCTTTGGGAGGTAAATGGTACATCTTTTTATTGGTTGATGATTTCTCTCGGTTTTCATGGGTAGCATTTTTAAAAGAGAAAGCTGATACGTTTGACTCTTTTCATGAGATTTGCCATCGTATTATGATTGAAAAGAATGAAAAGATCATTCGTGTTAGAAGTGATAGAGGTGGAGAATTCATAAATTCAAAATTCATTGATTTTTGCACTTCAAATGGAATTAAACATGAATTCTCGGCACCCTATACACCTCAGCAGAATGGTGTTGTTGAGCGCAAGAACAGGGTTGTTCAAGAGATGGCGCGTGTGATGCTTCATAGCCGGAATTTGCCGGTACATTTTTGGGCTGAAGCTGTGAACACCGCTGTCTATGTCATTAATAGAGTTTACTTGCGCCCAGGAACTTTAAATACACCATATGAGCTGTGGTTTAGTAGAAAACCCAATATCAAATATTTTCGTGTCTTCGGGAGTCGATGTTACATTTTACGTGACCGTGAAAATCTTGGAAAGTTCGACTCTCGAAGTGATGAAGGGATCTTTCTGGGTTATTCTACGAATAGCAGAGCATATCGAGTATTTAACATTGAATCTAAGACGATCGTAGAATCTATAAATGTTAAAGTAGATGAAGCTTTTCACTTTGAAACTGGAAAATCTACCCTCGATATCTCTCTAGATGATGATTCTCCTGCTAGTGCATCTTCTCATAATAATACTTCCAATACTTATGATGCATCTAATGGTTCTTCTAGTGTATCTGATGTGCAGGAATCATCTCATATATCTCCGAGTACTCCGCTTCAACAAACGTTACGAATCTCCAAGGATCATCCGGAATCGAATATTATTGGAGATCCACAAGAAGGAGTCAGAACTCGGAGGCAGTTGGTTTGTGGATTCGCTTGCTACGTATCTTTAATCGAACCAAAGAATATAGATGAAGCTCTTCAGGATGACTACTGGATTAAAGCAATGCAGGAAGAGCTCCATCAATTTGAGCGAAACAAAGTCTGGGAATTAATGAAGCCTCCAAAGCAACACAATGTGATAGGTACCAAATGGATCTTCAAGAACAAGAAAAATGAGGATGGTACTATCATCAGGAACAAGGCACGATTAGTTGCTCAAGGCTACTCTCAAGTAGAAGGTATAGACTTTGATGAAACCTTCGCCCCTGTAGCTAGACTCGAGTCCATTCGTATACTGTTTGCTATTGCTTGTCATTTTAAAATCAAATTATTTCAAATGGACGTTAAGAGCGCATTTCTAAATGGGTTTTTAAATGAGGAAGTTTATGTGGCTCAACCGAAAGGTTTTGTAGATCGTAAACAACCTAACCATGTTTTTCGTTTGAAAAAGGCTCTTTACGGTCTGAAACAAGCACCGCGAGCATGGTACGAAAGGTTAACAAAGCACCTTTTGGAGAAGGGCTATACTCGAGGGGGAGCTGATAGGACTCTCTTTGTGAAGCATTATCAAAACAATTTCATTGTAGCACAAATATATGTCGATGGCATAGTATTTGGCGCAACAAGAGATAACGATGCTTCTAAATTCGCGGAGACCATGGAAAGCGAATTTGAGATGTCCATGATGGGCGAATTGACTTATTTCCTTGGATTGCAAATTAAACAAAATGATGAAGGTATTCACTTGAGTCAATCCAAGTATACAATGGAGTTGGTCAAAAAGTTTGATCTAGAAAATTGTAAAGATTTTCCGACTCCAATGGGAACTAGCCACAAGGGACTTGGAAGTGAATCACATAGTGAGAATGTAGACGAGAAATTGTATCGAAGTATGATTGGAAGTCTACTTTACCTCACGGCTAGTCGCCCGGATATATCTTTTGGTGTTGGGATTTGCGCGAGATATCAATCAGCACCAAAGGAGGTTCACCTGAAAGCGGTGAAAAGGATCATCCGGTATATCAAAGGATCAATTAATTTCGGAATTTGGTATCCTATGGGAACAAGTTTGGATATTGTTGGATACTCAGATGCCGATTGGGCAGGATCAGTGGATGATCGGAAAAGCACGAGTGGTGCATGCTTCTATCTTGGCCATTGCCTTGTTGCATGGCACAGTAAAAAGCAGAACTGCATAGCACTCTCGACTGCCGAAGCGGAATACATTTCAGCTGGAAGTTGCTCAACTCAACTCATTTGGATGAAAAGCGTACTGAGCGACTTCCGCATTTCAGCATCTTCGGTAACAATACTTTGTGACAACACTAGTGCTATTAACATTTCTAAAAACCCTGTGTTGCACTCTAGAACAAAACATATTGAACTTAGATATCATTTTCTTAGAGAGCTAGTTGAATCAAATACTCTTCAACTTTCATATATTTCAACTGAGGATCAATTAGCTGACATTCTAACAAAACCTTTGGATCAAAAACGTTTTATTCATTTACGAAAAGCAATTGGGATGCTTTCCTTGAAATAATCTTCTTTTTGAAATCTTTGCTTAGGATAGGTTTGTATTTGTTTTTGTTTTGTTCATTATCTATGTTTGTACATAGGACATAAATTGAGCATAGATCATAATTGACTTTAATTGCATCTTTTCGCACATTTAGAAATTTATTATGCTTTTGCCATCATAATATTTCACTGTTGCAATGATCATTTATGTTAATTAAATCATCTTCTAAAGTGATCAAAGTCAATTTCACTCTCTCTATGATCTCTTGGTATAGTCATTATCTTATTTGACTGCTTAGTCGAGTATGAAATCGAGATCAATATTTGGTTGAATACTTTATATCTTAAATAATTGATAGCCAATTGAGGGGGAGTCATAGAAAAGGTAAATGCTCAAAAGATGTGGAAAGAGTTACATCCCAATGAGGAGTGTGAAAACTACCACCACATGGAGGAAAGAGCTACCACCTCGGTCGTCCGAGTATTGTGTGCAGCTACCACATGTATACCAAGCATGGTTGTTCAAATTTTGATTAAGTAAAATGCATGATTGAAATACTTGACCCTGTCAAATTTCAAGGTTGGTATAAGGTGGGTTTTTAATGAAAGATGCTCAAAGAGCCACTCTCTTCAACAGATTGTCTAGATACATTATCTATTATATTTGGGATTCAAACATCTATTGATCTTTGTATTTCATTTTCTTTACTGAATTGATGATTTGATAAAGGCATTACTCATAAGATCAAGTTAGATGTAATTGAAGGTGTTCAACTTTAAGGGATTTAATTTTTGTAAATTTTCGTTTCATTTTGGATATTATTGATAGATTTGGCATAATCTAATTCTTGTTGTATGAAACGATGATTTTGTTTAAAGTTGATACACATTTGTGCTTACAATCTTTTTCTGGTTTTTCTTGAATTTCTCTGAAATTTTCTAAAGAAAAAGTGGGGCCGATCCGGATCGGGCTAGATGATCCGGATCCCGAACGCAGGAATTCTTCTGCGGGCTGACGATCCGGATTGTATCTGCCGATCCGGATCCCGAACGCAGTTTCTCACTGCGGGTAGCCGATCCGGATCGCAGTTATGAACTGATCCGGATCGCGGCTAGGTTTTATAAAGAACGAAAGGGGTTTTTGATTTCTTTACTCCAATCTTTTGTTCCAAAGTTTTC